>CAKMRK010001414.1:0-46957 GCA_928213465.1 Penicillium sclerotigenum | reverse complement strand
GGGGGTGGGGTCGGGGTGGGCATGGGATGAGGGCGCGATGGGGTGAGAGGGTGGGTGTTTGGCGGGGGGTGGATGGCTAGGGTGAGGTGTGGACGGTGATCTGTGTTAGTGTTGTGGGGTGGTGTTGTTGTTGTTAGGGGTGTTGGATGGGGGTGGTGGTGGGAGAGGGGGGGGGGGGGGGTGTATGGGGAGAGAGAGAGAGTGGAGGGCGGAAAGGTATGTCGTCAGGAGTGGCTAAGTGGAGTCTCCATTGCCCAAAGAGAATATGGACAATTTCAAGAATCTCTAGTCTGTAGAGAGGAGAAATCTCCAGAGTTTGAAGTGAAGGAGAAGGACCCGTCCAAGGGGGAGCATTTTCTTGTCGATCGCCCAATCGGCTTTCTCTTGGCCTCGACCTTTGAGTTTCCGCCCCCGCGATTTCTTTTCCTCTTCAATTGCACTTCCACATGAACAACTTACCCTCTTTATCCTGTAGAAGCAGCCAAGGTCTCAGAGCTGTAGCTCGACCTGTACGCTATGCTTCAACCTCGGCAACCTCAACGTCACCAAAGTCCTCCCGTTCCAACTCGCGCCGCTGGCTAAGTATCGTCTTCGTGGGCGTAACAGCAGCAGGTGCAGGCGCCTATATCCGATCTCAAAACACATCATCCGCAACCCTGAACCCTGAAACATTTACCAAATACAGCCTTGTATCACGCGAGCCCGTGTCGGCAAGCAGCAGCCTCTTCACGCTGCGACCACGCAAACCCAGCGACAGCAACTACGATGTCTACGAGGAAGCATGGCAGACAGGAGTCTGGAGTGTGATGTTCAAGCAACCACAATTACAAATCGGACGAGATTACACGCCACTGCCCACGACGGCCGCAACGTCGCTAAGCGTCGATGACGAGAATGAGGGCTGCCTGCGTTTCTTTATTCGGAAAGATCCCTTCGGAGAAGTCTCGCGCTATTTGCATAACATCGAAGTAGGTGCTGACGTTGAGATGCGTGGACCGAAGATCGAATGTGCGATCCCGAAGGAAACGGAGGATATACTCTTTATTGCTGGTGGGACGGGGATTGCGCCGGCTCTGCAGGCTGCGTATTCTCTTTTGAATCGCACGAACACTGAGCGGCGGCCGAAGATTCATATCTTGTGGGCGAATCGGTTGAAGGATGACTGCGCTGGTGGCCGCAGTGACTCGCTGAAGCCGCAGCCGCGCCGGGGCTGGTTCTCTGGGTGGTTTAGCTCGTCGAAGAGTCAGGAAACTACGTCGGAAAACGCTGTGGATGTTGTACAAACAGAAGGCACTTCTATTATTGTGAGAGAGCTAGAGGCGCTCAAGTCCCAGTATCCCGGGCAGGTCATTGTGGATTACTATCTTGACGAGGAAAACACGTTCATTAGAAAGGAAGATATTCGAGGTGCTATCTCACCAGTCTCAACAAGCGAATCTCACAAGAGCAAGTTGATTTTGGTTTCTGGTCCGGAGGGTTTCATCAGCTACATGGCTGGGCCCAAGCTGTGGACACAAGGCCAGGAACTCCAGGGTCCTCTACAAGGAGTCATCAAGGAGCTCGATCTCAAAGATTGGGGTGTATGGAAGCTCTGACTACTTTCCGTTGGGGTTTTGGGTCACTTTTGTACCAATATCGGAATACTTTTGTCATTAAAGCATATATATATATATATAGCATGGATATACTGGGAGTTATGTTGAATAAACAGTCGCAACTGTCCTGGACACCTTCTAGCGTCCTATTTCGTTACCCATCACACATTCCTGGCCAAAAGCCCCAGGTTGAATTCGCTCAAAACACCGATATTATCTTCAAACACAATCTACTGTTCTGTAGCAAAGTCCTCGAGGTACTTCACCAGCTTCTGCACGTTCTCCAATGGCACCGCATTGTAGTTGCTGGCACGCATACCGCCTACACTGCGGTGGCCCTTGAGACCCTGGAGAAGACGCTTCTCAGCGCCAGCAATGAACTCCTTCTCCTTTACATCATCGCCGCCGCTGACACGGAAGCAGATGTTCATGCGGCTGCGGACACTAATATCAGGAACAACCTGATACACTTGCGGGAACTTGTCCAAAGCACCGTAGATGAGCTGTGCCTTCTTGTTGGCGACTTCCTCTTGCCCGCTGACCTTTTGAGTGCCGAACTTGGCCGCCAGGTCGGCCATAACTTGGCCGGCAATCCAAAGGTTGAAGATGGGGAGGGTGTTGTAGAGAGAGTTGTTCTTTGCAGTGGTTGCGAAGTCAAGAACGATTGGGCCGGGGAGACCGCCGATGTTCAATCGATGGAGGAGAGCAGGGGGAGGAGTTGCGGTCTGGGGAGGGAGCAGATCCTTGCGAACGATGGCAATGGTGATACCAGCGACACCGATGTTCTTCTGTGCACCACCCTGTATATATATTGTTAGTTTGCTACTTCCATCACGTGGGGAGATTGAAGACAACGTACGAAGAGAACAGCGTATTTGCTGACATCAACCTTCCGGCTGATGAAGTTGGAGCTCAAATCGGCGACGACGAGACGCTCATCTTCAGCCTCCTGACCCTGAGCCTCCAATGACTTAGGGAACTGCTGGAACTCGACACCATCGACGGTCTCGTTGTCGCAGTAGTAGACGAACGCAGATCCCTTGCCGCCCTCCTTCTTGGTAGGAGTCAAGGACCAGGAATCCTCTGCGGGAATTTTTCCAAACTTCCCATCGTTGGCCTTGCGAGCATCAAGAGCAACATTCACGTATTTGGAGCCGATCATTCTGGTCGCTTCCTGGGAAGCCTTGAGCGACCAAGATCCAGTCACGAGGTAATCCAGCTTCAGCTCCTCATCGACCTCCTTCCGAAGTCTCTGGAAGACCAATTCATCAACCTCGGCCTGTTCTGCACCGGGCTGTTCCTTTTTCATGTCGGCCTCTGCTCGGCGGCGGCGGCGCTCAATCCACACGGAGACGAGGTTCTGCACGACCGAGCTGAACCCACCACTTCCTCCGCCCTGCATGAACAGGACTTCATAGTTATCAGGGATATCGAGGAGAGTGGAGAGGTTGGCTTTGGCATCGTTGAGGATCTTGTTAGCGGCGGGGGAGCGGTGCGAGATCTCGCCGAGTCCGAGTCCAGTGTCGTTGAAGTTGACGAATGCCTTTGCGCCGGCCTCGACGACTGAAGTCGGGAGGGGAGCTGGACCAGCTCCAAAGTAGGAGACTTCTTGTCGGGAAGGCATGATATGATTATTTGAGGTGGACTGGGGTAAAAGAGAAAGAGAGAGAAAGCGGGAGAGAAAAACCTCAACGTGGGGACCGCAGTGGATCAACTTTGCTGGCAAAGTAAGAAGAGATACAGAGATACAGCTCTTTATATTTTTTTCAAATGCCAGGATTTACTGGAATTTCAACGTGCAGCTTGATGTGTTGTATATTCACCGAATCTACATTTATACGTCGAATTGACTGTTGTATAGGTCAATCCTGACGATTGCGGGGGGATGAGTCAATTCGGTATGGGCCATTGAGTCACTATTTCGGAAGTTGAATGAATTATACTGATGAAATACGTAGTAGAGATAGTAGATACATATATCACAGACTTATATCGCATTCCAATTGTTCCAATTGTCATAGGATCTGATCTATTTCACGATCAACGTGGGAATGGCGGGGTTGATCGACATATTACAAGGTTGTATGTACTTGGTACAAAATGTATATTGTCCAAGGGATATATATGAAGTAACAACCTCATCAGCCCTCATTGATGTGTTGTTTCTTCTTTCGAGTCTATTCTTATTTCGTACTGAAGGACAGGGACTACATCGTCAGGTAGTTGACTCTCAGATGAAGACCGACATCGGCTTAGTCACGTGGTATATTAGCAAAGTAGTACATTACGTGATGGGTTTGCAGTGTTTGTCTCCGAAGTATATCTAGGAAGATTCGTAACTAAATCATGTATTCAATGATATTCGACATATCTAATTCAAAGTATTCTCTCAGAAATGCGATATAGCAGAGAGCCAAAGCCAAGCACATCAAAGCCACCCGAAGTCGAGCCATAATTTCCACCACCACCTTCTACACCGTTTGTGGAATTCGCATTGACCATGTCACGATAGGCATCTGTCCAAGATGAATTGAGGCCCTTTATCTGGCCATAATGAGCAGAGAGCAGCTCAAAACCAGGGCGAACAGTTCCCCGAGAGTCATTTGAAATAACAGTCTGATTTCCCTCGAAGCTTTCATACAAAGTGTAGGGCACGTCATAGCCAACATTGTACTTCCCAACATATTCGGCCCTAGATTGCTCAGTCAATAATTGTCTTAAGCCAATGGTATTCCCTTTTTTTTTTTAAGAAAACTGACGCATTAAGAATTTCATTGCTGTATTCGGCGAAGAGGTCGTCTCCCTGGTTAAAGGCCTGCTGAGCTATGACACCAAGAAGCACCATGTCCAGTGTTGAATGGCCCTGGTCCCGGCCAGCTTCTTGTCCTTGTGTCAGGACCTTGCCTGAGCCAGATTCGGTGTAATTGGCAATTGCAAAAAAAGGCAAAGCCCCGTTGGAAGGCCCTGTGCGGACATAGTCCAAGGCGTAGTCGTACATAGTTCGATTATCGGTGAAGATACCAATAGCAAGGAGCGATGCGAGGTTACATTGATCCCAATTGGCGTAGTAGTGATAATTCTCCTGACCATTATGTTCTTCCATGAACTGCATGTTCATCGAGGCGAATATATTCGTCAACATGGTCGCAGTAGCGGTCTTGTTACTGCTACCCCAGCCCGAATAATCCGACATAAGCTCTGCTGCATTGGCCATCTGGTACCCATAAAGCCCGGAGGCCAGGAATTTATCGCTGCTGCCGTCGATGGCTTTCAGTGTGACAGCCCATGAACTCAGAATATTGACCGCGGCGTCTGCATAGCTCGTATCCTTGGAGATCTTCCAGCGTACAGCAAGTTGGTACGCGGCTGCAGTGTCTCTGTACAGGGACGGGTAGTTTTGCTCATCGACGCCGTTGTCACCTCGATACACCGTCTCTTTGGGGCTAGGCTGGTAGGTTGACTGGGCGTAATCGCTTATAGTCAGTAAAGTCCACGTGGTATTCCAAGGTTCATCTCTGCTCCTCATCGATGGGACTGGTATGGTGATTCCAGTAACAATAGGAGAGCAACGGACAACATTACTCTACAACATCTCGTATCACAGCCTAAGTGTAACAAGTCAGGGATCCGTACTCTTTTCAAATCTGCAGATGTTTCCTCTTTCCTCTTTGGGAGATCATGTGCCTAACGATCCCAGCTCCGGCGTTTAGCTACGAGCTCTTGCTTCGATGAGGCACCTGTAGTTATAACATATATGCTACTAGTTGAACTGCAACAAGTGACTCTAACTTTACCGGATTGATTCAATATCACTTTCTTGTTCCTATCCGTTCTCTACACCTCTCTCCACAAGTCCACTTTACGGTTGTTTTTATATGGTTTGTATTATAGACACTTGACTAACGCTCGTTATTTAGTTCTAACACGTTCAACTTAGCTTTTAACCCTTCTAGCTTACCTTAGAACTACGGACCCGCTCTATAATCTCGAGCTAGCCTGTAAAGGACGCCTAGATATAACTAAACACGTTTTATTTGGCTTTTAAGTCTAGTACATATAATTGGTAATAGATAGCCCCGAAGTTAGGTGTTACGGAGACTAGGCAAGGGGTGTTAAATGATAAGAAAGTCACACTTAATAACTTAATAGGTATGTTATATACCACAGCACCTAAGAAAAGTAACTAACTAGTGGTATATAGGTGAAACCTATAACCTATAACAACCTATAACAACCTATAGCGATTAATAAAAATATATTGAGCTGAATAGAAAATAAATGATTGTATATAGAATACCAATGCCTGATGACTGTATAAATCTTCCATCTAAACTCCATATTAAACACCGAGAGAAGTGGATTCAGAACCAGCATTTAGTAGACTAGTAGAGTATTTAAGTATTTAATAAGACTATTTAATAAGTCTCTAGAGAAAAGAAAGAAAAAAAACGAGTGAGACGTGAAATTAATTAAGTAGAGATGCCTTAGAGAACAGAAGAGACGCAGTTCAGACATCTCCCAAAACAGCAAGTGCGCTATCAAACCATCAGGAGTCGACCTCTTCCTCTTTCACTCCTTTACTCTCCTTTACTCTCCTTCACTCTCCTTCATTTTTCATCGTCATCCATCATCTTTCATCGTCCATCAACCGTCGACCATCTCGTCGACCATCAATTCACTATTCACTTCCATCCACAACCACTTCACCACACTCTCAACCATGTATCTACACCCTGTAGCACGGCAAGACCCCAACAACCCTCTAGGTCTCCCAATCTACGAATGCTGGTTCTGCCCAAGCAATTGGATTGGTTTCTCCGGTCTCCTGTACCACCTCGAAGAAGGTCGTTGCGTGAAGCGAGATCGCATCCGCACACTCGCCTTTGAGACTCCTGAGTATGGATTCTACGGCAATAAACTCACCGATGAAAACCCCTTCTACTGTTTTCAATGCCGCGCTCAGTTCCCTGAAGTCTCTCACCTGTATCATCACGTCGAACAAAACCCTTCGTGCTCGTACTTGCTCAACCCCTCGGAGTGCCTCGGTGCTCTCCGTGACTTCTACATTGAGTACTACGAATGCCCTGGCTCGGACTACGTCAGTTACTAAGCTTTTTTTCCTCGTGATGGATACCGATATCAACCCACCATTGGAATCATGGTGGGGTTGCTTGGCATCAGTATCAGTTTTCTCAGTTTCAAGAGAAGGAAAGGAGATATGGGATGTGGTTTCTTTTTTCATTTGTTAAGTGGAAGAAGTGGGCTACAGTGAGATGAGGCATAGTGGGTTTGTTCCTGGTTCGGAAATGCAATGGCGTGCAATATGGGTAGAATAGCTTCTATCGCCAAATAACATTCCAAGGTTTTATTGAATTCTTCCATTTTGTATTTTTTTGAATAGTAGTGTTGCTATTCATATAGCACTATACAAGGTGAGTCGCTGTATATTAGGTGTTATCAATATATATTTTGAGGAAAGGTTCAAAATATATACAGAAGGCCTAGAGACAATAGACAAATTCAAGAAATCACACAAAGATGAAAGAAACACAAAACAAAAAGGAGGGTTAAACAAAGCCCTGAACAGAAAAGTATAACTAAATTAAGCTAAATCAACCAGGAAGAAGCCATATGAACAGACAGGGGTGATGAAGCTATTCATAGCACACCTGCACAACCAAACATTCGGTGGTTATCCTTATACTCTCCACCTTCTTACCAGGTTATTAGCTTATGATAGACTAGGAAAGATTGTTTTAAATTCCCTCTAAGCAACAAATAGAGTCCAGATAAGTTCAGTTAAGTTCAGTTACATTCTTGTCTACATCGATGACCAGGGTAAGGGGGATGACGCTGTACTGCAGCACAACGTGGGTTTCTTATTTTATTTTCGGAGCATTTCTCTTTCTTTTTTTTTTCTCTTTCTCTTTTGTCTCTTCTTTTTCTTTCTTATTATGTTCTATTTTTGATTGGAATTCCAATCCTTCTAGAAGGAATTCTCTATGCAGGCTATCCCACTATTCTTAGATCTGACATGAGTTTTTTTTACAATTAAAACATTGAAACTCAGTATCTTTAGTTGAATAACCAATAGAGGGATAATATATAGCCAATAGCAAAAAAAAATAAAGAAAATAAAAATAAAAATGCAAGTATAAAAATATCTAAGTAAGTAATATATCACAATGATCGACACCTAGAAAGCATGTTTCAACCTCAAACTCGAGAGGACTATAGCTGAAGCTCGCCTCATTAAAATTCTTTCATGATACCGTAGCATTCAGAACGACAAGAATAACGTCCAAGCCTCAATGTAATAATTTAGGGCGTGCTATGTTACTCATATTTCGGCATCGGAGATGGTGCTATCTCTCGGTATCGGTGATGTTGGTATATCTCGGTCTCGGAGATACATCTGACCTGAGACATACCAAATGGCGAGTAGCTTAGCCACTTTGCGGAGACCGGATCCGGATCATGACTCAGATCATATTCATATCTGACAGAATTCTCTGAGTCTTTGACAAGGACAATGAGGGTGTAGCTATTCAGAAATAGATCTTGGGGTTTTTGTTCCTGCCTGGGGTGAAGAATGGGGCCTCGGCAACCAAGGCAGACAATTTTGGGATGCCGTGTTTCTTTCTTATAAGTATCGGGTTGCTGATCAATGCTTCTTGTTTTATCATTGTATACATTATTAGTCTATCGAGCTGCTATTCATACATTGCGTCGGCTGGTTGCAACTTCTTCGCCGATACATCACCTCCCGTCTACCATCTACTACTTCGAGGCTATTCCAGCCGTTCTCTCTGCCTAAATCATTCATCATCATATCCCTTGCAATGGGTCGAGGAGGGTACAATGCTCCTGCCAATAGTCCATGTCCCAAGCTTCCATCTGGCCAAAATTAGGCTGTCCAGAGCGTGCATCATGGACAATGCACTCCTGAGCAATCATTTCAACCATCTCGATTGAAACTAGCAACTAGTTGATCCCATGGCTCTTGTCGAACAAGTTACCAGGGGACAGCGTGCAAGTCGTCGGAGCCATCCTTGAATAGGACTGTTCACTTGCCAACACAGAATCTACAACAGTCAACTCGCCATCCGGACTACACCAATACCAAAAATCTTCCAGTACTTACTTCTCAAAAACCACTCCTAACACATCCTCCACATCTCCACTCTCGCCTTTTCCTGTGATCTTGGCCAACATATCAGCCGCAAAGCGCAGGTGTTCCGCAGCAGTGACGATATCGACTTCAGATTCGACGTGGGGATCAAGAGAGCCGAGTTCTTTCTCGCGCGAGGAATCATGACATTCAGCAGAAGATGCCTGGGATAGGAAATCATCCAGATGATCGAGACATATCTGAAGATTGGAACTTTGGCGATGTGTGACACCTAGAGAATCTTCCCAATATGAAAGATCATATTGACCTCCATCTCCATCCACGCCAAGAGGCGAAGCAATCTGCTCAAAAGTAGTAATTAATCCACGTAGGAAGGCCTGTAGATTACCCGGGTCCGTAGTGGTATCAAGAGACGAGGCTCCGCGCTTGGCGTCCTCGCAGGAAATGGCAAACACGCGGTCTACCGGGACCGAAGGGAAGATGTCGGCGATCGTATCGGACAATGACTGCGGTACAGCACTGTCCAACGCAGTTTGTAGCTTGTCGCACTTGTTGATAGCGACAACGAGACATTTTCCCGCCTCAACGCAGTCATTAACGGCACCAAGCACCTCCGGCTCAACAAATAGCCGGACGCCAGTGGCAGTGTCTTCCAGCGAAACAACCACAATAACAACATCCGACTCCAGAGCCCTCTCTCGAGCCCGACGAATACCCTCTTTCTCAACAGCCCCAATAACAACCCCCTCACCATCACCCAAACCACCCTCAGCCCGAATCCCCGCCATATCCCCAAGCTTACAATACCATCCCCCAAGATCAACTCCGACATCCACAATATCCCTCGTAGTCCCCTCCTCAGTACTAACAATAGCAGCCTCTTTCCCAACAACCCTATTAAGCAACGAACTCTTGCCCGCATTTGGCGCACCCAACAACGCAACCCGAATCCCATTCCTAAGCAACTCCCCGCGCGACGCATTAGCAATATGGAAACCGATCTGCACGCTCAGCGCGCGCACCTGCGCCGCAACAGACGAAACAAGCTCCTCGGTCGACTCGTCAAAATGCTGATCCTCAGAAAAATCAATCAGTGCCTCCAGTTCACCGCGCGCGTACAACAGACCCTGCCTCCACCGTTCGTACCGGTTCAGCAATGCGTCGCTGGAGCCGCGCACAGCCAGTCGTCGCTGCTGCTCGGTATCGGCGGAGAGTGTGTCGCCGAGTGCTTCGATCTGCGGCAGACTAAGACGGTCGTTCATGAAGGCGCGACGAGTGAATTCGCCCGGCTCGGCGTAGCGGACTGTTTGTTCTGGGGTGTTTGTCTGGGCGATTGCTGAGAGGACTGCTTTTGTTATTGCTGGTCCGCCGTGGATGTGGAGTTCGAGGATATCTTCGCCTGTTGCAGTTCGAGGGGAGGGGAAGTAGAGGACTAAGGCGCCGGCGTCGAGGACTGCGTTGGCGGTTGGGGGTTGGGTTGGGTCATAGAGGGTTCGGAGGACTGCATAGCGGGGTTTTGGGAGGGGGTGGGTTGGGCAGAGGCTTTTGTATATCTGGATAGGATGGTTAGCCTGGTGATTTGGAGGTTTCGGGTTGTTTCTTGGGGAATACATACGAAGGCACAGGCTGGACCTGATACGCGCACAACCGCAATAGCTGCTCGTCCGGTTGCAGTGGACAGCGCATATATTGTAGATTCTCCATCTAGCATAAATCTAGCAGGGTGGGTCGACGAGAAACCTCGAGCTTGTGCGAGAGTCTGCTTGGGGCCTGGCGATTCGGAGAAAAAGCCATGACGTCGGATATAGGATCTATTGGATATCGTTTGCCATGGCTGACTCGTTGATGAGCTGAAGGGAGAAGCCCAACGCAGTACTCTGCGAGATGCTCGCATGCGCAATATTAGACCAATGAAATATTGATAGATATCAAGAGAGTTCAACCTTGGAAACGATCAAACGTTGGTCCAATATTTATCTTGCGATAAAGACATGCATGCACGTGATTGATAAGAACTATACAAGGTACGACTACGAACTACAACTGTGATAACATTGGAAGAGAGAACATAGATTCTGTCTAACTGCGGGTATTTAAATCCTGAACATGAAAAGCACAAGCAATAGCAGTCCATCTAATGCGGCTCTAGTCAAGGATACACAGCAGATATAAAACTTGATCACACCTGCGCTCCGAAAACAAGAAGTAGAGAACAAGGCGGCAATGCAGGAAACATTGAAGAACAGGCTCAATATGCAATTCCATGGTATGCCCTCCAATCATGGCGATATTTCCATGGCAGGTAGCGTTTGATGAAGACAGGGGGAAAAGAGATTATGTACAAGGAGAGAGAGAGAGACAGGATGTCGGTGTCAGGGTATGCGGGAGTGAATAACGAAAAGAAAAGAGACAATACATGAAGGAATAGGGTTAGAAGAAAAATGGAAAAGAAAGAAACAACGAAAGGTATCATCACACCATGCACGGCTCGTCAAATCAAGGAGGGCGGCTCAAAGAGTAGTGTAGGTAGGGAATGGGTATTATACAATCGAGGGCGGTTGTAGTAGTAGTGGTATTGATGGCGATGGAGACCATTTGGGTTTGCATCCAATGGGTCATCAATGGGAATCGATAAAACATTAAATTTAAATCGGTTGTCGGTGATTGACTCAATCCGACAAATCAGTTGGTTTGCGGGGGGAGGACCCGTCAATCGAGGGATCCTGTGATAATGACTCGCCTTGCTCCGACACGACAATCGAGGGTGTGGGTTGAGACTCGTTAGGTGGGCTAGGGAGTTGTTGGTCGTCTGTAATCATCGAGCCGGTCTGCGAAGGAGAAGCGGGCTCTTGAACCGTAGCAAGGCCACTAGAGCCATCCGCGCTATCTTTGCTCCCGCTGGTAGCAGGATTGCGGCGTCTCATGCGGCGATTACGACGCTCTTCATCTGCGCTCTCTCTTCTCCGTCTCTGGCGCTCGCCGCCGCCTGCATCGGAATTGCTTCTCAGACCGAGAAGCATGCTGGCGGCACGATCGGCGACGTCTTCGCCTTCAGACACTTGAGCTTCCTGCTTGCCATCTTCATCTGCGGTGACTGGGGGGCTGAGAAGACCGTTCTCATCATTGTTTTCGCCATTGGCTGTTTTTTCGGCTCTGCCTTCCCCTTCTTCCGCCTCACCCGAATCAGGTGGTGGCTTGGAGCCTGAAGTTACACGGATGTTATGCCGCTCCTTTAGACGAGCACGACGACGGCGGTCTCGTTGATCCTTGGCTTGAGGCGCTGCAGCACGCAATTTCTCAAGTAACGAGTCCATGGCACCACTTGAGGCAGGCGATTGCGCTGCCTCTGCGGTAGGAGTGTTGTTGGCGAGGTTAACATTGATCCGCTTGCGGGCGAGGGATGCTTCTGTGCGCTTTCTAGATTCTTCTAGAGCTGTGTTTTTCTCTCTGGATTTCTTCCACTCGACCAAGAACGAGCTCAGCTTAGCAAAGAAATCTCGTCTAGCGTTCTCGTCTGCATTGTCTTCACCGTAGAAGACCATAATGTCGTCATAGGCCTTCACCATCTCATCCAGGTAGAGCTGCAGCTGCTCAGCCTTCCGTCTAGCATCCTTCATGGACCGCTGGACAACTTGGCTCACACGATCCTGGGGGTGGAACCTCTTAGGGTCACTCAGGTTACCAGCATCCAAGCTCGACTGTACGTTCTTAATGTTGCCAATGTACTTGTTAGCGTCAGTGCGGAGCTGATCGACATTAACCTTCTGCAAGCCAATGACACCGCTGATCTCTTCGAGGAAGCCCTCCCACTCTGGGTACTGGTTTCGCACAATACGCTCAACCAAATCGGCAAAGGTAGTCTCATTCTTGTCGTCTTTCACCATACCCAGTCGGGCGAGGGAGCTCAGCTTGAAACCCTGGGCCTGCTTGTTGGCGTCGTTCATAAAGTTTCCAATGTCGAGAATCAGACCGAGCACGTTCATCAATGACACAGAGTCCCGCAAGGACTCGCTGACTCGTGCGACTTCTTTTAGCCTTGTGGAAATGTGCTCGTACTCTGGTTCGTAGGTGCGGGTCAGTGCAAGTGCTCTGTTTCTTGCTTTCCAGTAGTGATTTAGCTCAAATGCAGTGTAGAGATAGATCTGATCCTCACGAGTGATCTCGGAGGGATCCTGTTCACGATCGGAAGTAGCGGCACCAGGGCCCGTCCAATCCATACTATATGGTGCCATGAGCTTGGCGACGTTCTCTGGTATATTGCACATTTCGTCTCTTTGCAGGAAGTCCATAACGACACTGTTATCCAGAATCTCCTTGTCGCAGTGGATGATCATTCGAGTCACCTCCTCGGCCGGGTATTGAGAGAACTTTGACAGAGCAATCTGGAAGTTCTTGGATAGATCGTTCGAAATAATCTGTTTCTTGGCCGTGCGCTGCTTCGCGCCAGTGCTAGCTCCAAAGATCTTCGTTTCTTTGGCCATGAACAAGCGTTCAACCTCATCCAATACACCCTTCTTGGCAAGCTCGGTATATTTTTGTTCCTTCTGCTCAGCAGTCGGTGCGTGACCAGCCCAAACAGTCACCTGAGGAGTGTCAACCTTGTCCCAATGCAGCGCCTTGAGCTTCCTCTTAGGTCGAATGGATGGCATGTGGATTGTAGACGGCGAAACACCTCCAACCATGTATGCTGGTCTCCAGCCTGAACCTAAGGCAGCGTTGGGGGGCGGAGGCGGAGGCATCATCAGGCCCTTTGCTCCGGGAATAGGGGGAGGAGGTGGAGGAGCGATCCCACCACCACCACCAGGGGGCGGCGGCGGAGGCAATCCGACTCTCCCACCAGGGGGCGGAGGTGGAGGCAGCAATCCAGGAACACCCTTGGCACCACCCGGCGGAGGTGGCGGTGGAAGAGCCATTCCTCCAGGAGGTGGGGGAGGAGGCACACCAACCTTTCCACCCGGGGGAGGCGGCGGTGGAAGAGCGAGGCCCCCTGGTGGAGGCGGAGGCGGAAGAATCTTGCCTCCTGGAGGCGGAGGTGGGGGAAGAGCCATAACTCCCGCCGGCGGCGGAGGCGGAGGAACAATCTGGCCCCCTGGAGGAGGAGGGGGGGGGACAAGAGCCTTTGTGGCATCTTCATGATCTTGTTCCCCTTCAACAACATCGGGATCTTCAGCATCAAACTTGGGAACCTTGGAAGCAAGCTCGCCTAGCAATCCGGTAGCCTGGGCAGGGTCCAAGCGTGGACGATGCATTTCCACCAGACGAGGCCTCTCGTACATCGGCTCGCCATTGCTATCTAGTGGGATGTCCTCCTCATCTTCCAGAGTCGCGCCCATCATAGGGATATGGCTGCGTTTGCGGTAAACAGATCCCAAAGAACCAGGTTCGAGGTTACGGCGGGTAGTTTCAGCAAAGCCATCACAGTCATCTCTTTCGCCTTCCATCTTCTCGCGCAGCTCACGGAGTCGGTCAGAAGGTCCATGCTGGCCCCAGACCTTACCCTCCAGTTTGAACTGGGTCTTAGTCCGCTCAAGCTGGCGTTCCAGACGTTCCATGAGTCGTTCGCGGTCCATGATACCGGGCATCTGGGATAGTTCTGCTACCTCCACCGTCTCAGGGTTGTTGGCCTTTCGGGCATTGGCAGCGGCGATATCCTGGGCATCTCGGAGCATGAGGTATAGTTCACGGGTTTCCAGCTCATTGCGCTGCAATTCCTGAGCACGTAGTCGTTGAACTTCTGCAACCTCGGCCTTGAAGGATTCATTTTGCCTTTGTTGAAGGTCGATAATACCAGCCTGTTCATCGATTTGCTTTTGCAATTTCAAGACTAAGCCTTCTGCGCCAAGCTCGATCTGCGCTCGCATTTCATCACGCTCAGCAATAGCGGCCTCGGCGATCTGCCGGGCCTCCAGAGACTCGTCATAGACCCGTCTTGCCTCAGCATCCGTGTGCAGCCGATCTAGCAGACTCTGAACGGTGAAGGTCAGACCCTGCCGAAGATCAAGGTCGGGCAGCCTCCGATCCATGGCCACGTAGCTAAGCATGGCGTCTACCAGCTGGAACATACGCAGCCCTTCCTCGCCGGAGTTCTCCCGGATGAGGAGCATATGCTGCATAGCCGAGAGGAAGTAGTCATGGGAGCGGCTGCCATTGATCTTAGACGTGATTGCATCGACAATCTGCATGGGATCGTTCATGTCCTTAACTTCGCCCTCGATACTATCCTTCATACTACTGCCCTCCCGCTGGAGGAGATCCTCATAATCGATGGCCTCATTCTCACGGAAACGCTCGATTTGCTTGTCAATAACCTCATACTGGAATCCCTCCATCTTCGTCAACAGACGCTTGATGCCACATGATGTGAATTGGGCACGGATATGGCAACGCAGCTGGAGGTCCGTTTCCGCTCTGTCCACCAACATATTGATGAGGATCATGGTTGAGACCGCATACTCCATAAGGAGGTTCTCCATGCCAATGCCTCCACTGCGATACTCTTCACTGGCACCGACTAGACTTCCCATCTTTCCGCGGCCGTCGATGGTGACCTCAACAATACGCATCCAAGCATCGAAGCGACCAGTTTCGTTGTGATCATGTTTGACCTTGTCCATGGATTGCAGAACCTTTTGGTGCCCTTGTCCATCACCCCAGTGGCACAGGAAAGTGAGGACTTCGCTGACAAGTTTCCGGGTATGAAGACGTGGCGATGATAATGAGCTGACGAGTGCAACTAGCACATTTTGATGCTCTAGAGCGTCGTCTGCGCCATACTTGTTGTTCACGAGGCCTTTCAAACATTTGGCAATATCATATTCCCGGTCGAGATCTTTATCGCCTGTCGGGGGGGCCGGAACAGGACCAGAGGCTTTTCTTCTGTTGATCTTCAAGAGGACATTGGTCAAAGCGATTTGACCTTGGGCTTCAACGAAGGCTTTTACCCAGCTGTGTAGTTATTAGCGATGCGCACGATATCGAGAAAAAGGGCATTCCATACCTGATTGGCTGTGTCCGCAAGCTGACACTCAAACTAGCGAGCTGCTTGGACGTAATGGTGTCATCCATCACCTTTTTCACATACCACTCCGGGCTACCTTCTTCATCGGCACGTTCAAGCAAACCAGACCAACCATCGTGGCCATGAGTTTGTCGTGCATTTTGTCGTCTTTTTTGCTCTCCTTGCAACTCTGTCAAGCGATCCTGATGTACCAATGTCCATTTCTTTGAAGCGGGGTACGACAACATCTGTCGTTTGGCCTGCTCGGGAAGGTTCTGCCATCCTCGTTTTTGCATCAGCTCTAGGAACAGCTGGTCCACAATGCGGTCATCTCTCGGTCGGGTGAGGTAGTTATCTTGTGGCCGGGGGACAGCGGCTGGTACAGAGATCTGATGGGAGGATCCCGCATTTGACAAGCGACCTGAGCTGGAGCTGGGGAGCATGGCAGTACGGTCATTAGAATGCGAGGTTGTGAGAGTGCGAGAGGAATTATCCGAGGAGAAATAACTCGAACCACGCGTGTTAGAAGAAACGGAGGAGTAAATGCTGGCCTGGTCGAGTGAGGTGCGGGAGTTGGAGGACGAATCAATAGAAGAGGAGTTATAGTTAGGCCCATTGTTCGCTGCGGAGCTGCCTGGTCGCCCCAATTGTTGCTGTTGCTGTTGCTGTCTAGCACCTCGATCGCCGGAGTTGCTGCTGGTCAAAGTGTTGTTTGAGCCGTGCGGGGGCGGACGAGGGCCAGAAGGATGTGGGGAGTACCCATTTGGCGCAGACGTAGAGGTTACAGCCGGATATTGATGATAATCACCTCCAGATTTGCCCAGATGGTTGGGCGAAGGCTCGTGGCGCGATGAGCCAGGGCGGGCCATGTTGTCGATTGGAATCGGGGTCCTAGTATCGGTGGGAAGGCTTTCAAAGGGGATGGAGGTGATGACTCCTGAGGTGTGTGCGATACTACCTGGGTCCAAATCATGGGTCAGGTCGACAGATTGAATAGAGGACCGCTTCGAATAGCGGGACGAGCGTGAGCCCGCGACGCTTTCCGGGGGTGCCAGACTATCGTAGGAACCAGCATAATTATCGAATCGTTCCTCAGTCGGTTTCTCTTTGTGCAATTTTCGTCCGAAGAATGACTTTCCACTCGATGTTTGCTTAGATTTGTCGGCTTGTGAACTTGGCATTTTGGCGGGCGTCACTAAGATAAGACAGGACGCAGCATAAGGGCTCATACACTATCGGGAACGGTACTAAATAAAGATATCCGGTTTCGCGATAAGGCGCTGTCGATCGCAAGGGATATGGGAGAAGAGAAGACGATGACATTCAAATTGGGCGAAAGTGGCTCTCTGTTTTGTCCCTCCCTGGCTAGTTAGTATACCCGTTGCGACAGCGGAGTCGCGTGAGACTGAGGGGTAAGGGAGATTTCTTCACGGCACTCACCCCACAAGGAAAGCAAAATAGGAGAAAAGGAAATTAACATGCAACCTTTTTTTGCAAATGTCAAGTCCAGTTTGACGCCAGGATCAAAGCCCGAGCGCTCTTCTAATCAGTCTATTCATATTAGGGGGCTTGCCCCGGAGAAACTCCCCGACCGCGCACGTGATCGTCAAGATCACGTAAGCTTATACTTGCATACGTCCACGGGTCTTACCAGGGCATAGACTTGGAATGAACGGAGTTTCGAAGAGAAAGTGTGATAAAACACTTATTATTGAGGTTGAGCATCTATATTCTTATATCAACCCTATATCAATGATATTTGAAGAGTAATCACTATAGTCCCGTGGACGACATGAAAAGTATAGATAGATTCGTGATGGTGAGATATATATATTACAGAAATATAGCGCAACCAAGGACTTGACAACACTCAAGTAAACTTAAACCAAAGTCTGTAGCGAGAAAAAGGACATAACAAAGAAAACCAGGTATTCACTAAAGAGAAAATCACTACTCTGGACATCAACAGGGCCACGGTTGCTCTACCTGCTGTTGATTGTTCATATAGCGAATGATGAGCAGAGGGACTAAACGAGAACAAGGAAAGACAAGAGAAGGCTTTAGGGTTACAAGCGGCTGCTCGAGGTAACCCCCTACTAGCTATAGTGCCTACTAGCTATTCTGTGGCCGCCCCTGGGACTAGGTAGAGTCAGTCCTATGTACATCACAACTGTCAAACATTGGTGTGGACCTTCATATCATGTTGTTCGAGTGCCTTGGGGACCAGGCACCCAGGTATAGTCAGGTACATGTAGTATCTTTTTTTCTATGTATGAACTAATCCTATTTCGAGTAGAATAACGTGGAAGTGGCTTGATATATAAAAGGTTATTTTTAAAACAAAAGTGACGACACCTCCGATGTCTCTCGGGTGGCCGGCCGCTTGTCGATCTGCCGATCCCCTGCCGCGTATGCTATTCGGACCCGTGGGACCCCCCGGACATCGCTCCGCAATCTCTCGCGCATACCTCCAACCTTGACAACCACTCTACCATCCTTTTTTAGGCATAACGCCTAATTCCACACTACCCAGCATGGGTTCAACAGGTGTCTTTGCCAAGGTGCGCGCAAAACCCCTTATCCCGACGCGCAAGCCACATACCACCGTCATCTTCAGGAACACAAACATAACCATAACCCATAAGCAAGACCAAAAACCAAGAAATAAAACTAACAAACTACTCTCACACACAGACAATCCTCATCCCAGCCGCAATCGCACTATCAATCTACATCCTAGTTTCATATGTGCTAATCCCTTTCTTCCGCCGCTACCACCAACGCTACTCGCAATATCTCCCACTACACAGTATATCTGCCCACACATTGTCTCTACGCGACCGCATAGCCGATAAAGTGATGCACTTCTTTCTTCCATCTCGGTGGCGATGGGGCACACACATAGCTGACCACGATACGGAGAGTATTGACGACGAGGAAGGGGAGATCTTGGTTGGGATGGATATGGGTTCTGTGAGGCGAGGTGCATTGGAGCAACATAGACGTGATAACCTGGCTGCTACGGAAAGTCGTTTGAGTCAGGATTTAGAGGAGGGGTTTATGGATGATAGTGATGAGGAGGGGAGTGAGGAGAGTGGGAATGGACAGAGAAGGAGGCTTTGAAATGGTGAAGATCACGTTCGTATGTACATATCTGCATTCTTGGGGTTGGAGGGTGGGGGTCTTTGTCTAGGGATGTTTTGCAAGCCTGCATGGTTTGGGTTTGTATGTTTGGTGTTTCAAGCATGGTCACCTTGTAAATAGAGTTGCTTTGTCTTTTTCTTGCAATTGTGTGCAGCTGGCCTTGAGTTACTGGAACAATTAATATACATATACATATTTGGACCCTATTGTTTTGAATCATACTTGGACATCAAGCATGTCCAAAAAGAAAACATTAGCTCTAAAAGCTCTAGACTCCACCGAAGAGCTGTATACATTTAATCCGGTGAGATGACATAGCTCCACTGATCATCATGCACAACTCTGCATACTATACTCCATATGGAGTATAGAAATCTCAAATGTAAGTCAAAATGGAAAAGAAGTAAAGGTTACAAATATTTATTCATTGGTATCGTGAAAGATGCTACCTTTTTTCAGCATCGCCCATGCTAGGCGCAAATGGGACTGTTATGAACATGAATTATGAAGGGAGGCCTCTCAGCCGGAGAATACTTCACACTGCGTCATGCAAGGATAATTTCTACTTACGCTGACCGTAGGCCTTGGTGGCGTACTCACCCTTGTGGACGATCAAGTCCTCAGGACGGTAGTCCTCACGGCCGGAGAAGTAGCTCTCGAGGATGTTTTTGGTACCGTTGGCGTAGCGGACCTGAGCATCAATGGAGGTACCAGACATGTGGGGCACCATGGCATTGCCACCACCCCAGGGGTGCTCGGCGTAGCGGAGAGGGTGATCCTTGGGGGCGGGCTGGGGGAACCAGACATCACCACCGTATCCACGGAGGTGGCCAGACTTGAGGGCCTCAGCGACATCCTCCTTAACGACGATAGCACCACGAGCGGTGTTGACGAGCCAAGCACCGGGCTTCATCTTAGAGATGAGGTCCTTGTTGAAGAGACCGCGGGTCTTCTCGTGCAGGGGGCAGTTAATAGTGACGACGTCACACTGGGCGAGCATCTCCTCGAGATTCTCGACACGACGGCAACCAATCTCCTTCTCAGCCTCGGCAGAGAGGGGCTGGTAGTCGTAGTAGAGGAGTTCCTTGCAGTCGAAGGGCTTGAGGCGGCGGAGGACGCGCTCGCCGATACGGCCGACGGCGACAGTACCGACGACCTTACCCTCAAGATCGAACTCGTTTTTGGCGACAGCGGCGACATCCCAGTCACCGTTCTTAATCTGCTCGTGAGCGGGGACAAAGTTGCGGACGAGGAGGAGGATGGTCATGACGACATGCTCGGCAACGGAGACGACGTTGGAGCCGGTGACCTCAGCAACGGTGATACCGCCGTTGGTGGTGTTGGCGGCGTTCAGGTCAACGTGATCGGAACCAATACCAGCAGTGACGGCGAGCTTGAGCTTCTTAGCCTTGGCCAAACGCTCAGCGGTGAGGTAACCGGGGTGGAAGCTGTTTTGTTATTAGTGTGATTTTTTTGAAAGTGCGTGCATGAAAAACGAACGGTGTGGTGATAATGACTTCCGCGTCGACGAGCTCCTTGTCGAAAGTGGAGTTCTCGCCCTCCTTGTCGGAAGTAGTCACCAGGGTGTGACCCTGGTCCTCGAGCCACTTGCGGATGCCGAGCTCATTCTCGGTGGTACCGAGCAGCTTAGGCTGCTGCTTGGAGTGCTCACCACCCTAAATTACAGAAAAGCCCGGGTCAGCGATTGAAGTATGCAAAGCACGAAGTAGTAATGACTTACATCGTAGAGAACCAAAAGAACTTTGCCCTGGAGATTCGTAGTCGCGGTTAGTGAACGTGCACCGGAAATAGAGCCAGCTAAAGGTGAAGCCCGAGTAAATGGGCCGGAGGCAATAGTTGACTTGAGAGAGCTCGAGAGGAAGGGCCGTCGCAATTGACGGGAAAGAGAGCGGGTAAATACCATTTTGAAGGATTATAAAATATTTTTCAAGGAGTTGCTAGAAAAAAGGTCAGCACTCTGTTATATTCATATATAGTTGGTGAGGTCAACGTCCAAAAACGGTGTTGGACAAGACCGGATGAGGCAAGCTCTAAGCCAGGAGAAGTAGAGAGCCTTTTTGCACGCCAAGAGATGCGATCGAGATAGCCATAGAAGGGGAAATAATAAAGATAGACTTACAGGTGGAGTAGAAAAGAGTAGACAGGAGTGAAATAGATGATAGTTGGATAGAGTGGGAAGAAAGAAACCATGCTGACGGCAAATGGAGCTGGTTATATATTCCCCCTCTCTACATCGACAGGCATTGTAAATCCTAAATCCCCTCAAAAGTAAGTCGGACGCATAGCAATAGGAGAGACAGAAATGGGAATCCACTTGGAGATCTCTCCGCACGAGGGACAGGAAACAGGGTAGTACATTCGTGTTTCGGGAACTGGCCAATCATCTTTGGATTACATATGTAGCTTCCCATGTATTTTGATGTATATGTAAAGTATTGTTGTACTAAATAGTATATAGTACTGTTTATACTATCTATACTATTTACTATGTACTGTATCTTACTTGGAAGGCTCTCTAAAGAGATGAACGTGATAGGGCACTTTTGTAAGATTATAGTGTATAGTTATGTATAGTTATATATATACACTTATACTGAATAGAATGCCTAGGAATCTGTTTCTATATCTCTCTACCTCTCTCTATTGTAATATTCTAAAGTACTCCCATCTGGCAACCCCCAAATCACCAGCCCACCGAAAATGGAAGGGTTTTACCCCGCAGTGGGGTAACTGACCCAAGCTGACATAATGAGGGGTACACCCAAACCAACTTAACTACAACCGATGCAGTCCCTACAGAATCATCCCCGATTAACCCAATGATTACAATAATTAGCATCTCCCAACCTGCAGGTTCATGTAAATCCTATCTCACAAGGTATTAAAACACCCCAAGTTCTCCAGCACCCAATCTTCTTCCTACGGACGCCATGCCAAACAATTTCCGCTCTTCTGCCGAAATTCGGCCTCAGTGTTACCTTCTCCAACTCCGGCCCCGCTACTTCCCAACAGAGCTACCCATGATGTACATTGCCTCCTCGCGAGGAGGTTTTGGAGAAACTACAGGGTCCACTAATTAGCTTCCAGATCAGATCGTGGACAAGATAACAGAAAGAATGACCGCATCAAGAACGGACCCAAGCAGGATGGGTGGATTCTTTTTTAACCCACCGTCTCCCGGGTCGAAGAACCTGACCTATTTGTCTTTTCGTTGCGCTTCTGCTCGTATATACCGGACTGCAGATCAATTGGAACGACTGCAACGTATGTTTTAATTCGGATTGCTCCCCGGTCGGACATTCGATCGAAATGCTACGACGTATATACTTCGTTGGGTGTCGAAAAACTAACATTCCACAATGATCCGAGAACTATTGAACATTTTCCGACAAGATTGATGCTATAGTTAGGAGCTACCCTCCAATTACAGGAACACAGACTGTACATCATTGTACTTTCGCAGGATGCAGACGTACGATATACTAGCTACCGTTCCGACTCACCGTCGGTCCACGAATTACCTACTCCGAATTTCGACCCATGCAGCTGATCAAAAAAATCGCCATGGAATCTCTCTGGAAGTCGCATACATACATGAAGTGATGGTCCGCTCGGGGCTTCGGCGCATATCGTTAGTGCGGGGGGCATTCGATTCGACTCGTCACGATAGTCGGCAGCCTTTAGATCGTCGAAAATTGTGCATAACCATCCATTGACATCTCTGTCCTAAATAACGTATTCGCAAGTCAGATCCGAACATTCGAGGTCCACTAGCTAACTGATGACCTCCCTCCGCCACAACAAAGATCTCATCCAAAACCTCTCCATTCACAAGAGTAACGGCAAGCCTATTACCAGTACCCTTCCCTGTGAACACGTAAGTTATGGCCAATGGCTCGAGTCCGCATAATTCCTGGCCTCAATCATACTTCCTTAGCAAAATAACCGCCCCCATATGTCGCAGAAAATAATTGCGGCCCGCACTATTCACAAAAGCATGTCTTTTATCAACAATCCCTAAGGTGCCTCATGGATGCGTACATGTATGCGCCGCATATCTCGCACAGTATCACTACCAGCTTGAACCGCAGGAATACCATGTACCTCAGCTGGCATGAGCTTGTACCACACCATCTCTATAAGTGAAGAGGGGGAGCCTGTAAAGCCTTGCCAATGAACCATATTTTGATAACGCCCCAATTGGGACCATCCAAGGCAGCGAGGAAACCAGTTTGACTCACGTCCTTTTAGGGCATGGTCAATCTGGACAGTTTTTTTCCAATGCAAAACTCGGTTCATGAGGCCGTATATGGAGCAGACCGTGCTCAAAACTCTGCAGCAGGACTGTACTCGCCAAATCAGCAGTCTTGAATTTTATTACCCTTCAGGTCAATTTAGGTGCAATGATTGAACCATCTCGGTCCGTGTCGTTAGCAAAGAATTGCGATAATGCCGAGATTTACTAATTCTGGGGGGGGCTCATTATGTTCCTCGAACACGAGATTTTTGGAACGTTGGCCGGTTTGGTGAAAGAATTCTAATTGGCATGATGAGTATGATTGGGAATATTGCGATGATAACTAGATACTATACTTGGTGGTAGAATAATTGTTAGATCTGCAGATCCAACGAATCAACGACGGCGATTGATAATCTCCATTTCACGGACTTGGCATTCGGACATTTCAATGTTTACACACCTCTTTTCTTTTGTTTTCTTGACATTGTGTCCTTTGAATTTATCTACCTAATAATTAATACAAGGCCAGAAATTTCAATGCGACCAATACTCGCGCAATCGTTCACGCGCGACTGGAGCGGGCGAACCTATCGAAACTGCCAGACAATCCGTGAACTGTCCAGTACCCTTCAGCGCAGCAGCAGACTCCGCGCACGCCTGGAAATCCCCCCTCCCTTTCCCGTTACCAAGACATGCCCTGAACCAAGCTGCAATTGTCCACCCACGCCCACCCTCCCGGAGGGTCTACCGATCGATCATGAACAAGCCTTAAATGGGACGATGGCTGCCTATGCGCAGCAGCTTCTCATCTGCACAGGACAGCCGGACTGGACGAGTCGTATTGAAGACGACGGCGAAAATAAAGGCTGGGGAAACCTCGTGAGAGGATTGAAGGGCCTACTAGGTCGTGGTGGGCCATATCTTGATGTAAGTGGACCACAATCCTCGTTAATGGATGCGGGAATTCTTGCTGACTGGAGATCTCGTCGCCCTAGCCTTTCAACAATGTCTTGGTTACGAATTCATCTATCGCACCAGCTGCAAGCTCCTCCCCGGCCTCCGCCTCGGCATTCCTCTTCCCTAGCTTCAAATACATCCCCTCAATACCCGTGAACACAGCCTTATCGCCAGACCAAACAACCGACTTAACGACCTTTGTACGCGCATATCTTCTCCCCGAACGACTCCGCGACATGCACTCCTCCCTCCCAACAACCAAGCAAGCAGACATGACCCGATCCCCAGACCTAGCATCAAACTTCCCGGGAGTAATCGACATCAACCACTCTCCTACAGTGTTAATATGCGGACATGGAGGTCGCGACATGCGCTGTGGTGTCATGGCCCCGGCCTTGAAAAGCGAGTTCAAGCGCGTGTTGCAAGCACGCGGTTTCACCTCTGCAGACAGTGATGGAACCACGGTGGATGGTCCTAACCACGCCAATCTTGGTCTGATCAGTCATGTTGGAGGACATAAATACGCAGGCAATGTGATTATTTACATCCCGCCGAAGATGACAGCGAGAACTTCTTCAGAGCCTCACCCGCTGGCGGGTAAAGGGATTTGGTACGGCCGCATTGAGCCTAAGCATGTGGAGGGACTTGTCGAGGAGACTATTCTTGGCGGGACAGTGGTTACGGATCATTTCCGGGGTGGTATTGATAGGAATGGTGATATTCTGAGGTTATAGACGTAGTGACATGAAATTTGGGATATGCATATCCATTGAACATGAAAAACTTTGGCAAAAGATCCTCTTTCGCATCCTCTACAAATACCAAAGGGACCTGGGGCTTCTAGAAAAATGCCCGAAGTATAAATGCTGGCACGCTAGTCCAAATCGGGGCTAAAGCTACCCGGGTTCCGGGGAAGTTTTGAAGATGCGCAAGTTGAAATAGTCCCGATCTTCAAATCGCGGACATGGCAAATCCCTCCAATTAATACTTTAGTATCGAACCATTTCAAACACATAATGATTAACCAGCCATGCAATCCCTCTCACGACTCCGATTAACCAGCGCCGCCGCGCCTGGCCGCATTCACACGCGTCTAACCCTACGAGCTCTCTCACCAGTCTACACCCTCACTCGACTATCCAGCACCTCAACCCGCAGACTAGACCTGCCTGCCCTCGACAAAAAATGGCACGCAAAATGGGAAAGCGACCGTGCCGCGCCGCGCTCCACACTCGACGCAACAGAGAAACCCAAATCCTACATTCTGTCCATGTTCCCATACCCCTCCGGCACGCTGCACATGGGCCATTTGCGCGTGTACACGATATCGGATGTGATCTCACGGTTCTATAAAATGCGCGGACATGACGTGCTCCATCCTATGGGGTGGGATGCATTTGGGCTGCCTGCGGAGAACGCGGCGATTGAGAGGGGCATTGATCCTTCGGTGTGGACACATGAGAATATTTCGAAGATGAAGGAGCAATTGAGGTGTATTTCGGCGGAGTTTGATTGGGATCGGGTATGTTGGCTTGGATTATTTTGGATTTGACGGGTTAGGTCGGGGATGGATGGCTAACTGATACTTGTCGATAGGAACTGGCTACGTGTTCCCCGGACTTCTATGAACACACTCAGCGCATCTTTTTGATGTTGTATCAGAAAAATTTGGCGTACCAAGCGGAAGCATTGGTGAATTATGACCCTATTGATAAGACCGTTTTGGCAAATGAGCAGGTGAGTCGGGATCAGAGGGCATATTTTGGATTTCATCTAATTTTGGTGCAGGTTGATGCCAATGGATTCTCATGGAGGTCTGGGGCTAAGGTTGAGAAGTTAAACTTGAAGCAGTGGTTCTTTAAGATCACTGATTTCAAGGAAGCACTTCTGAAAGACCTCGATTCTCTTGCTGGGGGATGGCCGGAGCGTGTCCTGTCGATGCAGCGCAATTGGCTTGGAAAGTCTTATGGTGCCAAGGTCACATTCCCTGTGACCATTGGACCTGCGGGTGACCAAGTCGATGTGAATGTGTTCACTACACGACCAGACACTTTGTATGGTGTAGAGTATCTGGCACTCTCTGTGAACCACCCTATTGTGTTGAAGGCTGCCAAGAAAGATGAGGCACTTCGCAAATTCCTGAGTGATGCTTCGTCGCTTGCACCGGACTCCAAAGCAGGATACCGGCTATCTGATATTGAGGTGTCTCATCCATTGTGCAAAATTGATACAGAAACACCCCACTTGTTGAGGAAGCTTCCTGTCTTTGTGGCTCCTTATGTCCTTAGCGACTATGGCGAGGGGGCTGTCATGGGTGTTCCGGGCCATGACACCAGAGACATGCTGTTCTTTAAGGAAAATGTCAACACCGACTCAATTCCTGTTGTTATCGAGGCTGAGCCGAGTGGCAATGAAGCAAACAGCGGTGTCGTCCCGACATCAGACACAAAAGCGTTCACACAAGAGGGCTTCTTGACCTCGCGCTGTGGAAAGTACCAAGGGTTACACTCCAAGGAGGCATCGAAACTGATTGTCAATGACCTGGAGCAGGTCGGTCAAGCTGCGTTCGTCGAGAGCTGGCGCCTGCGGGATTGGTTGATCAGTCGCCAGCGCTACTGGGGTGCGCCCATTCCCATCATCCACTGCGGGGATTGTGGTCCTGTGCCCGTGCCCGATAAGGATCTTCCAGTAAAGCTGCCGAAGATCGAGGGAGAGTGGCTCAAGGGAAAGAAGGGAAACCCCCTGGAATCATCAGAGGAATGGCTCCACACAAAATGCCCTAGTTGCAATGGCCCTGCTCGACGCGACACAGACACCATGGACACGTTCGTGGACTCGTCCTGGTACTTCTTGCGGTTCTTGGATTCTGCTAATAAGGAAGCCCCATTCTCTCCTGCAGTGATGCAGCCAGTGGATGTGTACATTGGTGGCGTCGAGCATGCCATTCTGCATCTTCTCTATGCTCGATTCATCTACAAATTCCTCTCTCAGTCCGAGCTATCCCCAAATAGGGACTCTGCTGCACCCGCCGAACCATTCAAAGTGCTTCTCAGCCAGGGCATGGTCCACGGAAAGACCTTCACTGAGCCCTCGACAGGCCGTTTCCTTCTTCCGGCGGAAGTTGATCTGACCAATCCAGACAAGCCATTGATAAAGCGAACACAAGTCGCCCCTAATATTTCTTTCGAAAAGATGTCCAAGAGCAAGTACAACGGCGTGGACCCTACCACCACCACATCAAAGTACGGCGCCGATGCTACTCGCGCACACATTTTGTTCTCCGCACCAGTCAGCGAAGTTCTAGAGTGGGACGAAGCCAAGGTTGTCGGCGTCGAGCGATGGTTCAACCGACTCTGGAAACTCGTGCAAGACACCCAGCAGACCCTCACGGGGGCATCATTTTCCGTCTCAGAAGCAGATCTGAAATCCTCTACAACCCATGTCGCTCCTCTCCCATCATCACTCCAGGACCTGAGCGACTCCGACGCAGACGCAGTACTAGCAACTCACAACACCATCGCATCCGTCACAACCTGCATCGAAAGTAACCCCTACGGTCTGAATACAGTCATCTCAGACCTAACTAAGCTGACCAACATCCTGGCCTCGACCCCCGCCTCTTCCCCTCTCATCCTATACCTATCCATCTCATCCCTCCTCCGTTTACTAGCCCCCATCGCCCCTGCCTTAGCCTCTGAATCATGGGAACTTCTACACGCAACCACAAACACCACCTCTACAACACCAGTACCGTCCATCCTTTCCTCGCCCTGGCCCAGCACCCTCCTCACACCGGATCAAGCTGCAACCCTCTCTTCTCGCGGCGGCCAAACGGTCGCCGTCCAGATCAATGGAAAGCTCCGCTGCGCTGTAACCATCCCGCGTATGGAGTCGCCGGCGACAGCATCGCAAGGCAAGAATGCTCCTTCGCAGGAAGAACAAGATTGGATTGTTAGTCGAGTGTTGCAGACCACCGAGGGCAAATTGTGGCTTCAGGAGAAGCATGACTGGGAGAAGAGACGGCGGGTTATTGTTGTCAAGGGGGGTAAGCTTGTTAATGTTGTTTTCTGATTTCCCTTTTCTATACCTTGGTATTAGAGGTGGTATTAGAGGTGGAATTCGTATTACTATCTTGGATCCTTGGATAGATTTTGTATATTATTTTTTAGGATTGTATAGAGCTTTCTCTTCTCACTTGGGGTCTATCTATTTCTACTATATAGAAACAGCAAAGAAAAACAAAATATGAAAATATGTTATCACTCCCCTTTTCTCAGTCTGGGACGGTTAATATTAATTTTCATCGTTTTCTTCATAGCCAGGCCCTTCACGATTCTTTTGGTACAAAGACTCCAACTCCAAGACCAAGCCAGTCTGTAGTCGTGACTTCGTGACTTCTCCAGTTGTGATATTCGCCTGTGCAGCATGTTTACTTTAGAATTCGCTATAGCTATCAGGACGGTCATCTGAACGGAAGGCTTCCTGAGAAGGAGAATCGTCTTTGAAATTGCTACAGCAAATCCCCGAGGCTTTTGTCCACTCAGGTTTCTATTAGACTCAGGTTTCTATTAGATGATATGAGGTTATAGTTTGTTTGACACTTAGGGATATTGGGCTCTAAATGCCTATAAATGAGCCATGTCTATTGGGATCTTCTCTTTTTCTTTCTCCTTCTTAGACCTCTCATCCATCATCTTTCCTAGGAAACATTTATACTTCTTATTAGTATAAATCATACTATTCTATATAAATACGAGAACCTACCAAACTGGCAAAGTAACGTCCCTCCTCTTTCCCAGGTCATGTTCTAACAAGAGCCACTCTAACACAAGATGCCTATCTCACAAAAGCTATAAGATTACCACCTTCGAGCAGTCACTCCGTTTCCAGTCTTGATGAGATAAGGATAATTGAGCTCAGAATCCATGCTGGTCTACAATTACTTGGACCGCAACTCGCAAAATGAGGGCGTCCTCGCAGGATGAGCGTTGTACGTGCCTGTCATCTTTGCTATTTATCTGCCTGGACCGCGTTCTCCAAGCTCTGCATCTTCCTCCGACGAAGCTACCTTCGAAATGTCTTCCCTAAAGAATGCCCTGCTTGCACCTGCCTCAGGTAGTTCATTGCATGAGTCTGCCTTCAACATGTTCTCTCTGACAGACACCCCGTACCGTGCTGCTGGTGGAAATCACTCATTGAGGACGATCCTGGTTGCCCTGGTGTTGGGCCTATCTGCAGTTGCCAGAGCGCATAGCTTCTCAGCTATCCTTACCTTAGTGGTCAGTGTCCACCTCCTTGCCCCTGTGGTTCATCTCACTCAGCCTTTCCGTAGTGATCATCACCAGCGGTGCCCGGTTCGCCCAAAGCACGTGCAGTGCTTACAGTGGAAACCCAGATGATCAAAAACACATCGACAGTCCGCGACTATACAGGATAATTCTCCAGCATTAATGGATCAAGTGCCTTCGGGTTTGTTTCCTGTCAGGCCTGAATGCCTGATTCTCCTCTACAATAAAGAACTGGTTGAAGGATCTTTTTGTTTATCATTGCAGTGTTTTCCCCAAACTTTTTCTTCCTTTTGCAACTCCCCGTGTCTTCGTTGATTCATCGCGACAATACCATTTTCATCACGATTCGGTGTCGAATCGTGCACTGCTCGTCTTCTTTCTTTGGTGGGTTATCGAGACGAGCCCAAATTGGTACCGAGCTGACCCTGGTTCACAGTTGTGTCGACCCGTGGTCATTATGCCTCCTGAACGTGTTGCAGGTTCGCCTGGCAACCGCCGCAAACAGCTTGCCATACCCATTGTTCGCAAGAATACCTGGTGTATGTGTTGTCTTCGTGTAGCAAATCGGGATTGGGATAGTCTGTCATGTCCTCCAACTGGACCGTACAAGATCAACGAGAAAGTGGGACAAGCATGCAAATTGGAACTAATGGCGTCTATGAAGGTGTATTGGTTGAGGTGGAAACATAGTCTGGAGCGCAATATGCCGGATAAATCATAGAATTTGGATTTTTACCAAGAAAGTGGGTGTTCACATGGTGTACAGCATCCATGCAGTGTAGTATGTAAAAGCATAGCCTTTGTACTTTGTACCCTTCATCCTCAAAAATACAGGTGTAGGGAGCAAGTCTTCTTGTTCTGATAGAAATGTTCAACTCCAGAAGAAGCTCTTTAGAGGGTCCTACATTCCCACATAGGAAAACCCTGTATGCCTGGGAATATGCGAGTTGGCTATCCCATGAAGCTCTGAGGCTTCTTGATCGAGTTTGGGTATCATATAACATATAGGACATTGACAAAGTCCAGCAACATCATCCATTACCCAATTCACTCCCCCCCTTCAGCACCCTCCTGGAAAGAAGACCTCTCCCGCCCAGCTCCAACCGGCAGCTGCGTGTCACTCACCGGGAAACTGAGATATTTCCAATCTTCAATCTCCTCAATAATACACTTTAACCGATCCCGCACACTCTCAACAGCATACGTACCCAGAATCAACCTCAGAGGCGGATAAGAGCAATGACCAAGCTGCCAAACCAAATGCGCCGCCTTAACCGCACTAGCAGGCTGCTTATCACCCAACCACATGAGCATCCGTCGCGCATGGGCCGCAGGCGATGTAGCCGTGTTATACGGCTCACTGGGCGGCTTAACCAAAAAATGACCGTAGAGCGGCAAAGGCGCGGAAAGCTGATGTTCGGATGGGTTAGGGGCTTGTGCAGACGGCGAAACCAAGTCACCGATATCATCACGCCGCATATGTCCCGGCTCAACGAGCGTACCCTTAATATTAAAACTATCCACCTCATACAACATACTCTCCATCAAGCCCTCGACGGCGTATTTGGAAGCACAGTATGGACCGAGACCGGGGACGCCAAGCGCACCCGAAGTCGAGCTGAAAATGAGATATCTCCCTGCGCGCCGCTGACGGAAATGGGGTAGCGATAGCTGGATCATGTTCAGGGTTCCGGTGAAGTTTGTTTCGAATTGGTTTCGGATGTCGAATTCATCTTGGTCTTCGCAGGCGCCGATCACGCCGTAGCCCGAGCAATTGGCGATTATGTCGATTCGGCCGAAGTGGGTTATTGTCTGGTCGATTACGCGCTTCACGGTCTCGCGTGCTCGTACGTCGCACAGGAGTCCGATGCAGCTGGGTGATTCCAGCTCTTTCATTGCTGCGAGGCTGTTCTCGTATGTACGTCCGACCGCTGCTACTAGGTCATTGTTTGCGAGGGCGGTTTTTACTAGGGAGCGACCCATGTGCCCGGTTGCACCGAAGATCTAAGGTGTGTTAGTGTGTGTTGGTGTGTGCTGGTGTGTGTTGGTGGGTTTTGATGGTGGGGGAGGGGTTGTATACCAGCCATACGAGGGGTTTGGCGGGATTCTGGGGGCCTGGTGGATCGGTTGTTGACGGGAGATGGAGACTTGGTTCGCGGGGTGCTGGAGAGGAGGGCCCTCCTTTTGGGGATGTGTGCTCCATGCTGTTCGCTCTCAGATGAGGGGAGAAGGAGGAAGACGAATCTCTCCGCATTTGGGGGACTCTCTCTACGGAAGATCATAGCGACCATTTCGAAAAATAAGTTAACCATTAAACTAACTATTCTTTTCTTCGGTTGTTTTTCATGAAATTGACTCTTATTTACAGGCTTTACTTCGTATAAAGCTATTCCATTACCCCATATATACAATAACTAAAGCACAATTACCGTCCCACCTCCCGTCGCAGCCGCCCCGCAGCTGTCGAGGGACCTGGTTCTGGCCAGTTGCCCACTGCATCATCAACCTCTTCCAAGAAGGTTGAACTATTGTGGATGGAAGTGCCGCCTAGAACTACTCGCACACCGGGGGAACTGGCATTGACCTGCGCTACCATCTTGGCCTCCTCGTATGTGGTGCCGCCAACCATAAAGATGATGACGTCTTGTGGCTTATCCCGGGTGTGTCCACTGCCCTCGAGGAAGGGGTATTGCAGTTCCTTCAGGCGACCTTTAATGAGATTTTGAAGAGTCACTTCCAGCCGGGGAGAGTGTTGCGTGTAGACGTTCTCCACACCTTTAAGACCCTTGAAGCGGCTGCTTGCGCCGGAGAAGAAGGAGGTTGATTCGAAGAGGTCAGAGAACCCGCCTGCGACTGGTGGGGCTTGAAGGGAGTGATGATAGGCGAGGAGCTTGGGGATAATATTTACGCGGTTAGATGAGACTTCGCCTGCTGTGACGAGGAGATCGAGAAGAATTGGCAGCGCGTTGTTGGGTTGCTTCTCATAGCGCAGCGCGTAGAGAGCCACCAGGCGCAGCTTATTATCTGAAGGCACATTTGGCAGCCCGATGATTCGTTGTAGTGACTGTAGAAGAGTGAGTCCGCGAGCAAAGCATTCTCAATTTGACTTTTGAACATACCCTAAGATCATTGGAGTGGTTATCATTGCATGCCAAGCTCTGCTCCAACTCGCTCACATCAAGGAGGGAATCCTCGCCGACACGTCGACTGAGTTCACCCACCAGGGTAACATGCTTGCTCACATTACCTGCCAGCTTGCGGAATTCGGGATAATCCTCAACAAAACGTTTCATGTCCGCAATGGACTCGATATTCGCAGTGCTTTGAGTTTTGGTTTGGTACTGCTCCACATACTCTTTAATGTTCTGGCCCAGATCACCAAAGTTCTGATACATATTCTTCTTAAAGAATGGGTCCTGGTCCTGAGCCAAGACAATCTCTTTCAGTTCTGGTCGGATATCTGGCACATCCTGCAGATTCACGCGACCATTATTGATGCCAAGCATCTCGTGCACCATCGCCTGATACGTCCATTGGGTCAGCAACGGGGTGATAGGATCATCGCGGCGGTCAAGAACGAGCAGGATAGGCGGTGTATCCGTCCGGCGGAAGTTAAATAACTGCTCCTCCTGTGTGATATGGTATCGGACCTCCGTCGCCAATTTCCGGGCCAATAAACTGTTCTTCTCATAGCGAATAAGTGGATTCTTCTTCAATGCGAGAAGCAGCGCCAAGACCCCCTCTGTAGCTCTTTGTAGTGAATCCGGGTTCCATAAATCCGGCGAATGGCTCCATATCCGTTGCAATGGGAAACCCATCCCCAAAGAGCAAAGGTCCGGGTTTATCACAAGGAAGTCGGCGAACTGTTCCTGGACCGACTGGACGACCTCGTGGCTGTCCGCTTCTGCAAGCCGCTCGAGGGCAGATTTGCGGATGATGTTGCTAAGGTAGATGTAATATTCACCGTATTTAGGTTCTCGAAGCTCATCGATCAAAAATTGAATAGAAGTGGGTGATGGGCGCACGAAGCACAGGCATCGCAGATGTCGCATCTTCTCGCGCGCAGCATTGTCTAAGCGGTCGATGAGGTAGACTTCGTGATTAAGGAGGGCGGACTGGGTAATGGCGGTCGAAATAACAGGAACCTATAGCCATAGGAGTTAGCGATTGCGATCAGTATATTGTAAATAGGGTAAAATCACCCACTGTCTCACTATCAAGAAGCAAGATCTTCATCTTGGATGACGACGCACCTGCGGACTCGCCCACGGTGACCATCTTGGAGATGTACCCCGAGGCGGCCGCGAAGACATCCATGATAGGGAGATCCAGAAATAAGTTCAAGTGTATTGGGTATATTAGCTCCTGATTGAAGTTGTTGAAGCTGTTGAAGCTGTTGAAGATCGAGGGGTTGAATGTGGAGAGGGCGGGAAGTGGTTGAGGTGGAAATTCCACTTTCCACATGACAAGCTGTTTTTATTTTCTTTGGCTTTTTTTTTTTCCTTTTTCTTTTCTTCCTTACTCTCGTCTGTTTTCTTATTCTTCCTGTTTTGTCTGTTTTCTCCTCTACAAGGTCAACAATATGTTGCCCTATGTAGATCAGAGTATGTCAGACCCTTATAGCTCTTTAGTTCTAACTAACACTTCTCCCCGCAGTATTTGAGGTGCCAGCTAAACTCACTGGCGCATCGACTGATGAGCGTACGATCTTCCATTTTCATAAGCTTGCGACTTTAGCATTTTCTGACTTCTAGCTCCAGTCAAGCTGATCGGCTCGTTCCTCCTCTCCTACCCATTGGCCGCCCTCCTCAAACGCATCCCCGATGGTCAACCCTGGAAAAAGAATGTTTTCATTATCGCCGTGTCGATGTTCTACATTGTCGGACTCTTCGACCTCTGGGACGGTCTACGCACCCTACTATACAGTGCTGCGGTCACCTATGCAATCGCCTACTATGTAGATGGATCACTGATGCCGTGGATTGGGTTCCTTTTCCTGATGGGTCACATGTCGATTAACCACATCGAACGTCAGAGGGCGAATGACAGCTCGGCCGTTGACATTACAGGAGCGCAGATGGTCATGGTCATGAAACTTACCTCCTTCTGCTGGAATGTTCATGACGGCCGTCTGCCCAAGGACCAACTCTCGGACCCGCAGAAGTACTCTGCTATTACGAAGTTCCCCGGTATTATTGACTACCTGGGCTATGTCTTTTTCTTCCCTTCCCTCTTTGCTGGTCCTTCCTTTGAATACGTGGACTACCGCCGCTGGATCGACACTACACTCTTCGAAGTCCCACCGGGCACTGACCCATCCAAGGTGCCACCCACTCGAAAGAAGCGCAAGATCCCTCGCAGTGGAAGACCTGCCGCAATGAAGGCCGCCGCTGGACTGGCCTGGATCTTCGCCTTCATCCAGCTGAGCTCATACTTTACTACAGACTTTGTGCTTTCAGACGAGTTCTTGCAGTATTCCTTCCTGCGTCGCATTTTCACTGTGCACATGCTTGGTTTCACTGCTCGCACCAAGTACTACGGCGTCTGGGCTCTGACCGAGGGTGCCTGTATTCTATCCGGCATGGGATACAACAGCTTTGACCCGAAAACAGGCAAGGTCTTCTGGAATCGCCTGGAGAACGTTGATCCGTGGGCCATGGAGACGGCACAGAACTCGCACGCTTACCTGGGCAACTGGAACAAAAATACCAACCACTGGCTGCGCAATTACGTCTATCTCCGCGTCACCCCCAAGGGCAAGAAACCCGGCTTCCGCGCTAGCATGGCTACCTTCGCCACCAGTGCCCTCTGGCACGGTTTCTATCCCGGATACTACATGACCTTTGTACTGGGTTCATTCGTCCAGACCGTGGCAAAGAGTAAGCACTAAACCATCTCCATCACCCGCTTCCTCCTCCTCCCATAACTAACTATATGATAGACTTCCGCCGCTACGTGCGCCCCTTCTTCCTCACACCGGACGGCACCAAGCCAACCCCAAACAAGCGCTATTACGACATCCTCAGCTGGCTAGCAACACAACTGACCCTGGCCTTCACCGTCATCCCCTTCATCATCCTCAAATTCGACAAGTCCGTCACAGTCTGGTCCCGCGTCTACTTCTTCGGCATCGTCAACTGCGCCGTCTCCCTAGTCGCCTTTGCCTCCTTCTCCCCACTTAGGAAATACCTCGTCTCGCAGTTGAAGATTCGCAACCGTCCCCACGTTGCTCCAACCGTCAGCACTGAGACCGTACGTCCGCCAGTTCTCGGCTTGCCGAATGATCCTGAGCGTGACTTTGACGAGGCGGTTGCCGAGATCAAGGCTGAGATCGAGTCCCGTGGTAGACGGGGAAGTACGGTTAAGATGCCTACAGGCGAGGAGTTGAAGGCTGCTGTCGAGCGGAAGATTGGGCGGAAGTTGTAAGTGGCAAGTTTTGGTTTGAGAACTAAATGTGCCCAGGTGTGAGGGGTGGATTCTTGGATAAAAGCGGAGTTGAGCAGCTGTTGGGCCGGCTGTTTCGGTGTTCTCCGCTTTGGTATAAAAATAATTGGGTGTGTTTTCATTTTTATTCTATTTAATAGTGGTGGCTTAGACGAGATCAGTTTCGTCTAGAGCTGAGGTGTTTATAGATATTCCAAGGGGTGGCTTGCGCAGAGGGTGGCAAGCTTTGATTCAATTACTATCACTTTCAAAGTAGAGCAGTGTAAAGAAGTTGAGTATATCATGGCTAAATTATGATGCGATATAGAATGCCGAAGAGAAGAGTCAAGTAGCAGAGAACGAGTATGTGTATTGGGGTACAAACCGGATTCAAGTTCAAAATCCAGGCAATCAGGTTCCAGTAAAAAAATCAAAATAGCAACAAGAAACATATATCCATATTACATGGACGTATAGCAATACAAAGAAAGACAGTCGCCATGCATAGAACGCAATTCCAGCCAACATATGAAGCCATCGACAAGTCGGAAGGCAAATGTTGAAACGTCAAGAAAAATGTAAAACAAAGAAGGATATTTATGTGCGTTCAAGTCGTGGAGTCGTTTGGAACAAATGTGCAGGCTGAGAAGAGAAAAAAAGAAGAGAACAGAAAAGGGGGAGGCTGAAAAGTCAATGATCAAGAGAAGAAGCGAAGAGAAGAAGAGAAGAGAAGAGAAAAGAGTAAGGAGAAAGCGTCTCCAGTATCAGTGAAGAGCAAGGAGGAAATAAACCAGTCGACTGGTTGCTGGGGGAACTCAACCCCCAAGAAAAGAAAAGAAAAGCATCAAAAATGATACCAAGTGTTGAAAATCGAAGTCGTAAGAGCGTAAAAAGAAAGATCGCAAAACGCAGCCCGAATGCAGTAAATAACCCTAAAAACCCGAGGTAGTCCCAATGACAGCCAAGACAATAATAACAACAAGAATAACAACCCCAAGGGGAATCATCCATCGATTAAGATTCCTCCACCAACGCGCATTATCCCTCCTCCTTTGCTGCAAATTAACACCCTGAGCCTCAAGAGCGTTGTCGACATTTGACCCAGCCTCAAACTCAACCATCTCCGGAACCTTCGGTTTAGGCGGCAGTGGCAGGAATGCCGCTACACACCATGCTGGAGGGAAAATGAACCCCAAGCAGAAAGAATAAACTTGGACATTGCGACGACCGAGGACAGGCTCATAGCGCGAGTCGAGTGATGGAGGGCGCCACCGACTAGTCGAGCGCTGTAGAACACGTCTGTCCGGGACGAGATGTGGTGACCAGCTGTGTCGGAGACGGTGGAGGTGGCTCCCGGTAAACTCGCCGTCTTCTGGTTGTGGGGATGGAACCCAGTGCGCGCGTGGGTCGCGGGGGTCACTTTCTACACGGCGTTGGGCGATGGGATTGCGTTGAGGTGAGGGGGGTCGGGTGTGTTCTGGAGAGCGCGGACGAGGGATGTTGAGGGGTCCAGGGACTAGGTTGAAGACGCTTGAGTTAGAGGTTCCAGGGCGGGTGGATGGTGGACGGCTAGCGTCTATCATTGAGAGAGTTGAGTTTAGGCCCATTGGTTCGCGGAGGTAGTAGACTTTTGCCCAGGTTGGGAGGATGTTGAGGATTGTGCTTGAACTCGTTCCTGGGCGTTGAAGGCTGCGGGTACTATTGCTTCGCTTTGAGCCAGAGGACAGGCTGTGGGAGAAAACTGGGCGGTTGGGCAGATTGGTTAAGCTGTCGAGACGTTCGTCTTCGCTGTCGTTTGAGGGGTTGACCAACCAGACGGAGGATCTGGTTGTCTCTGTTGCTAGGGCTGCTGGTGGCGGTGGGGTTGGCTCTGCCATTTCGCGGTCTGAGTCTGTGTCTGGTTCCCCGGCGACGTTGTTTAATTCATCAGCGGACCAGATGGAGGAGACTGTTGATAGGTGCGGGTTCCAGCGTCCTGATGCCAAGTGGGGATTACAACGACCAGATGCAGGGCCAGGGGTGAAGTCGCGTTCCGATGAAACTGATGTGCCGGCGCGGGAACTGGAAGACGATGGCCCGCGAATGCGCGGATACTGAATAGGGACACCATTGTCGATGGCTGCCTGCAAGTCAGAAGCGGAGCGCAGACTGCGAGAAGAGGAAGTTGCTGATTGGGAACCGGTGCCAGAGGGTGCCCTGGACGAGGAGCGGAACGATGCTATGGATTGCACGGGCGGGCTCGAATGGAAAGAGGCTATGGACTGAGCGGGCGGGCTGGAGTGGAATGACGGGGATCCATAGCTCGATTGCTCAGATGAGGCTGGTTGGAAGGCATTTTGGAACCAGGACGCAGAGCCGACGTGTCTAACAACGGTTCCTCCGGAGTTATACGAAGAAAGCGAGTTCGTTCGTGGGCCTGACTCTGAAGATGCCGTAGGCGGACGGTGGAAGTTCACACTCGAGTTGTCCAGTGTAACAAAGTTGGGACTTGATGGAGCTCCGATTTGCTCGAGGATGGGACTGGAGTAGCCAGTTACGGACTCGGCAGAGGACATTGGCGACATGGATGGCTCGGAGATCACGGCTTTTATCGTTGGGGTGGTCGTCGGCAAGACCATCATCTCGTCATCTGAGAACTCGGCTTCTGAACTCTCGGACCCATAGTCTGGTGCTTTCCCAGAAACGTCTGGCAGCGATGACTTGCTAGAGGATGGGTCATCATCCCATAACTGCGAAGGCGAGTTGCCGGTATCCACGGTGGAGGATACATCCCAGCTACCAATTGAGTGATCTCTAGGACTGTTGGGTGCTGGTTGACTGAAGGCGGGCGGGGAATATGCTGACGTGGATGGTCCGAGGTGGTGATCTGAATAGCTGAAACCGGTGTCTGCTATGTATTCTTGTTGTCCTTTACCGGGGAGAGGTAACAGAATCTGCTCGGGCTTGGTCGGGAATGGGGTCGCGGTGTACATATCGAGCTCATCATTCGGGACCATACGCAATGACCGGGCTGGGGATCTTTCATTTGTGTGAGAGGGAGTACGCTCGTGCAATGCCCGTCGCGCACGCGGAGAGGTCGACCGAACGGGAACAGACATTATTTGGAGACACTTGGAGCATTGATTGAAAAAGACAGTGATTGAAAAGACAGTGATTGAAAAGACAGTGATTGAAAAGACAGTGATCGAAAAGCAAAAGGCAAAGGCAGTTGTCCAAAACGTGTAAGCAAGTTGTCAAAAGAGTGGATTGTTTGTTTTTCCGATGATTCGAGTATTCGAGCATTCGAGTATTCGAGAATTCGATGTAAGGAATGTGGTACCCTTGGATATCCAGGGTAATTCTATAGGCTGATGTTCATTTAAAAAGAGCGTGGGTAGACGTTGCAGAGGTTCGTCAATTAGTTCGTTTCAAACATCCCAGGCCATTAAAAGAGTGACTGGCGGAAAAACAATCATTAAAACGATTCAAACCCAAAAAAGGACAGAAAGCGCAGGGAGCAGAAGCAGAGATGCAGAACTTGAGACACTTGGAAGGGAGGAATTTTGTTGCCCAGCGGTGAGAGAGCGTCTAAGTGAGATCTTCGACCGGATGCAGGGGGAGAGAGAATTGACAGTTTCTTAACGATTGGTCCAGACCAAAAGTACTTGCAGGGACAATTGAAACAATTTTTCTTTCTCTTTTCTCTCTTTTTCTCTCTTTTTCTCTGATTGTTCTGGTTCGTGTAGATATTTTGCTTATATGTATTTCCGAGATTCCCCCTATATCGTTTCATGGTTAATATAGAAACTCCATATTAATGCGGAGGATCCGAGCAATCCGTCGACAGAGCCACAATTGACTCCTTCAAACACCCTTTCTCATTTAATCGCCCGGTTTTAAGTGGAGCCTGTGTGCGTTGTCCATCTTCATGAACTGCCACTAGTCTCTAGCGTTTCCCAGGCAGAACGGCAGAATGGCAGAATAGCAAAACAGAACAATAATGATATGCTCATTGCCAATAGATACTTGTCTCCTCGTGATCGGAGAATAACTGTCCACGATCCCTCGCATTCATATTTCAAATGAACCGACTCAAGGGGGTCTCGGGGATGAGAGCTCACATCCTGTTATTCTTCTGGCACGGTCCACCAGTTCGAATCTGGGTTTTCTTTCCTCTTTTTTTAGGCCAATCGAGCCCCTGTTTCAACTTCGAATTTTCCATCTGTTCCAGGGTATATCGAAAGTGGAATATCTGTCCAATCTGGGCAGTCTGTCCAAGATGTCACAGATGTCCAAGAGATGTCGAAGAAAAAGAAAAAGAGAAAACACGTTGATACCCCTGTATTAGCCCGTGGTTGTGTGGTGACAATACCATACAGTATTATACAATTTCCAACCACTCAGCACCCGTCTCTTTGTACCGTCCCAGGAACAAAGAACACTCCAGACCCTTTCCCGTCCTTTTTCTGCCAGAAAATCCATTTTATATAAATAGCAACTGGAACCTCCCCAAACTCCATGGCACCCGTAGGGATAATGGCTCAGCTCAGGAGTCTATATAAGGGTAAGTCAGGGGCAACTCTAAAAAAAGAAGTTTCAACTAACACAAATCCAGATGAACCTGCTCTGTCGGAATACACGGTCGCTTTTCTATCTGTACGTAGAAATCCTAGACAAAAAGAAGAAAGAGAAACACACTTTACTCTAAATCATATCTAATCCCCTATCCAGGTCCTTCTCACACTACTCTATGTGGTACCATTTTATCTCTCCCCAACAACCCGCCCATCGCCAAGTCTCAGCCGCGATGCCCCGTCCGTGATTCGCGCCCGCATCCGCGCCGTCACAGGGTCATGTATCGTGAGCTCCATCCTGGTTCTCTGGCTTATCGTCAAGGAGGACAATTCCTCCCTCGATGCCGGTTTCAGCCTCCTCGGCTGGTGGCCCGTCGGCCTGCTAGAGACGCTTCGCAGTCTTCTCCTAACCGCCATTCTATTCACGGGCCCGCTCTTCGAACGTGGCATTGTTGAAGGCGAATGGAAATTTTGGTTCCGTCGTAGTAGCCTCTCCGAGTGTCTCAGTGGCTGGATTGGCTGGAGGAATTATGTTGCGGTATGCACTTTCATATTTTTTTTTTAAAGCCAAAATTTTGGTTGTCAAAAAAATCACATCTAATATCTTCCCAGGGCCCCGTTACAGAAGAAGTCATATTCCGATCTGTGATGGTTCCGCTACATTTACTAGCACACACCTCGCCGGGCCGAATCGTGTTCCTGGCGCCGCTGTATTTCGGCATCGCGCACGTGCACCACTTCTACGAGTTCCGTCTAACGCACCCAGACACGCCCGCTCTGGCCGCGCTCCTGCGGTCGCTCGTTCAGTTTGGCTACACGACTATCTTTGGCTGGTATGCGACGTTCGTTTATTTGCGGACGGGCTCGTTGCTGGCTGTTGTTATCATCCATAGTTTCTGTAACTGGTGTGGATTGCCGCGGTTCTGGGGACGTGTTGAGGCTGGTCAGACTATTGGCCCCCCGATGACTCGGGGTAAGGAGGATTCTGATGATGTCAAATTTGGGGTGACGGGTAATAGTAGTGGATTGGGTGTTGGGTGGACGGTTGCTTATTATGTGCTTCTGGTTGCTGGCGCGGTTGGTTTTGCTCAGGGGTTGTGGCCCTTGACTGAGTCTTATCAGGCTCTGGTTTCGTTTCCAGGGAAGTCGAATTAGGACATAGCTTGTGACTTTCGATCTAGGCTTGGCGGTACATTTTGCGTTGATTCCAGCGTCATCTTATACAGGTGTTGTTATACGTATTTGGTGTTGTGTTTATAAGTTGTGGGCCAGACCCATACATGTGGAATGGGGATTCTCCGGTGTCTGACTGATAGGCACCCCGTGTCTATATAGCATAATCTAGCATTTCAAATCGATACACATGATCAGCTACTACACTTATTCCACTGTCGATGGGCTCGTTACAGATGGGGGCGCGCTCAGCATTGGCAGAATGCACTGCCGCCTAAGTCCCGTTCCAAGTCGCATCTTCTGTCATTACCTCTAGTCCTTTTCCTCTGAACCTGTGATGAGTTAGACATGCGAAATGCTGTCAATTCTCAGAAATTTGTTCAAGTCATGCCATGGCAAGCCACAAGTGCCTCTGTCAATAACCTGCCGAGGTAAGGGGAAGTCCGTGCAGCCGAGGACAGTCGCTGATGGTTTAAGCAGGCATACCAATTGTTCGGGAGGACCTTTTCGCTTATACCAATGGTCACTTTCTGGTTGATGAAGAACATCAGTTAAGCCGACGGTATGTTCGGTTCGATGTGGATGCGCTTTGCAATGCCGTGGCCACGGCCGGTGGGAATTCCAGTCAGGTTACAGCCATTGAGAAGATGAAAGGGGGGTTTAGTAAGGCTTTTCTGATGAGAAAAGCAAATGGGATGGAGGCGATAGCTAAAATTCTATGTCTCATTGCTGGCCCGCCTTTACTGACAACGGCTGGTGAAGTAGGCGTTTTAGAATACGGTATGATGGCTCCTATTCTAGAGCAAGTCGAGTGGCTAAGATGATATAATCCAGTCGGGAGACACACTAGGATTCCTGTCCCTCGTGTTCTTTCCTGGTCGTCAGATAGCTCGAATGCTGTTGGCAGCGAATATAATCATGGAGAAAGCTGCCGGTGTTCCTCGATTCCAACGATGGGGTAGTATGACTGAATTCGACAAGCTATAGCTGATCAAGAACTTGACCAAACTTGAGGCCTAGCTGTCGGCTATCCAATTTCCCTGCTTACGGAGGACTATATCTTCGGACAGATATGAGCGGATCAAACAGGCCTCTCGATGATGAGATTGATCTATCTAAGTCTTTTTGCATAGGACCTTCTTACGATAGGAAATTTAATCCTGATGCGGCCCTGAAATTCGACTAAGGACCCTATGCGTTACTTATGCAACCTGATAGTTCACCCGCTAATATTTCATAGGGGATTCAATTTCAAGCTTCGGAGTATCCATTATAAGGCGTGAATTACTTCGAATATCGAGTGGAGACCAATAACGCCAATCAAGCTTTAACAAAGGAATAGTTAAACAACAGATCCAGCTCTTAGAAATCACAGCGAGCGTCATGAAACTTTTAGACTCGAACCAAATTTTGAGGGGAGCTTCTCAGCCTACACTATGGCACACCGATCTTCATATGGGGAATATCTTTGTCGCCCTAGACGAATGTCCAACAATAGTATCCCTTATCGATCTTTAGTCAACAACCATACTCCCCGCATTTCTCCAAGCCCAGTGGCCGGTATTTCTCAGGCCTCCGCAAACTTACGATTATGTCAAGGGAATATTCTAACCGCAACTCCCTGATAATTTTGACGAACTAGACGAGGAGAGCAAAGCTATTACTTTCCGCGAATGGTCTCAGGTAAAATTAGCAAAGGCATATAGGGTCTCGACCTATCTCGAAGACAGAAAAGCGCATGATGCCATGAATGTACCTCGTGTCTTTTAAGAACTATTCACTCGATACGGCGAAATCTCTAAAGTGGGTATTATTCCACTTCGTGCATGCTTGATAGAAATTTTACAGAATTGGTCAAGCCTTGGATTTTCTGGCAAATGCCCTTATTCATTCAGCCAGGAAGATCTCGATGCGCATAAACGTCAGTTTGCGGAATACCGAGCCTGGTATGATGTCCAAGCACTTGCTGAAGAATGTCTTGATACTAACGCAGAGGGATGGATTGCGCCACAGTTGGATATAAACGAGAAGAGGAGGCAGAACGAGGAGCTACTGGCGCTGTACATCGAGAAGGTTTCCGGGGAGAAATCTGCGGAGGAGGCGAAAGCGATGTGGCCATTTACGATTGAGACTTGATTATCAGACAGACTGAGGTCTTTGGATATTGGAACTTCAATCCAACCACTCTATCTAGGCCTTTGTTCGGAGGAGGACACGAGCAATTCCATTCGTCACATAATAATTACCTGAATCCTTCCTAGATCACGGATAATATTCCTTAATAGTGACGGGCCAAATCAGCCGCACTATATTATATTTCAATTCTGTATAATCCCCTAGGACTTTTCTTGGTTTGTGCCAAGAAAGGACCAGTCGAAATGCATTTTGCAGTGTGAGGTATGGATCGAAAGATTGTTGTGGAAGCTGGGTCGTATCCTACGACATCCGATAACTTGACTATATATCGATGTGGCCAAGATAGCATTCCGTGTTAGGTACGGGGTCGTCTACCATAAGCCAACTGTCGCTTTGTTCTTAGCGAAGGTTTCATGGCGAGAGCAAAAGCTGTCGGTCTGCTCTGAAAAGTGTGGAGGAAACAAACTACAGCGAAGACTGGTCCACCTAGAAACATTGACGAGCACTGAACCCTCATTGAGCCCCAAACCACGGATCCCCCTGGGGATTACTGTCGCATCACATAACATCGCGGTCCGTCCATGGGTCAACTAGTGACCAATGTGTAGATCTTCAAACGCAACCGTTCATAAAAGGATCTGCAAGAGTGCTATTTCCAAAGCCGGTTTAGGGTAGGATGAAGGATCGCTTAATATAACGGATTACGATGAACTTCATATCTGTACTTATGTTAACATTTACTTAGCAACTGGCTACTCTCATGGATCAATATGGCGGATGCCGTATTTTTAAATCCTGTTTCGGCGGCAGGTTCCAAATTCACACAGGTCTTGGATCTAGGGTAAATGATTGCCGTGCCAGATGAGGGGTAAAAGTAGTTCGACATGGTTGATAGAAAGGACTATTTAGAAAAGTTAAACTTGCTTCAGTTAGCGCTAGGTTCTTTCCTGATAACTGGTCCTTGCAATAGCTGCGACCTTTACTATTGAAACTACGGGATCTTTAATTTCACACGCCAATTTACTGTAAGCGCCAGTAGTATAGTTGGGTCTTCACAATTCACCTAAACGCTTACTTTTACCATTCGACTGGGATGGAATTATAGGGCGCTTTGGTTGACTTTGAAGCTGATATACATTTAAATGCGCGCTATAGTACGAAACACTGTTAGAACCACGCATTAAATGAAGTCGTGACGTCGGTTGACATTCAGCTTCTTAGCCAATCAACGTGATTATCTCTGCCAGGAGATAGGTGATCTATTTAAAGAAACAGCCTTAGTATCCCTAACCGCCCACCTCTGGAAACGGACGCAGTTTTAACCTGACCACTACTCTATAGGGTACCCAAATCAGCTTACATTAAGGACTAGTTTGTCTCAAAACATGGTACCTAGTACGTCCTATCTTTAACTATTGCATATCAAGCTGGCGACTCACCTTCCGCAGCACCTCCTCGTGATCGCAGACCCATCGTCATTTCTGGACCGTCGGGCGTCGGTAAAGGAACACTTGTCCAAAAGCTTTTTGACGAACATCCTAACACGTTCGCATTCACCGTGTCTCACACAACACGCAAACCCCGAATTGGTGAAGTCGAAGGAAGAAATTACTTCTTCGTCACTCCCTCTACCTTTGGCAACCTCATCTCCCAAGAGGCCTTTGTTGAACATGCAATGTTCAGTGGGAACCAGTACGGCACAAGCAAAAGAACAATTGCGGACCAAATGGCCAAGGGGTTAGTTGTTGTGCTAGATATTGAAATGCACGGCGTCAAACAGATGAAGGCCAACTCGAGCATTGACGCACGCTATGTCTTCATCAAACCGCCAAGCTTCGAGACTCTCGAGAGGCGTCTTCGAGGACGTGGCACTGAGAAGGATGAGGACATTCAAAAAAGACTAGCGCAAGCGAAGGCTGAAGTTGAGTATGCGGATACTCAAGGGGTTCATGACAAGATCATTGTCAATGATGATCTTGAGAAGGCATTTAAAGAGCTCGAGGAGTTCGTTTATGGCTAAGTTTTTCAGGCCATCAATATTCATCAATTCTTTTTTATTAATACGTGTATACGGAAATCCGAATGAATCATTCAAAGTGCATATTAATCAACTCGCTAGGAAGGCATAAACTCTCTCGCGAAAGAGGCCATCGTCTAACTTTAACGCGGCCGTGTATACCTGACTGCTGATTCTCTGCAATTATTCATACCTCATAATTGGTGTGCAAGGTGCAATTATTACAGGGACGAGGAATGCAATTTATGAGGCCAAATATGACTAATCTTGGCGGACTCCTGCATCCCGGTATCCACTTGTTTCCTATTAAGAAGTCTGGTCACGTGAACTGGTATCGGGAAAACTGTCAAATCAAGTTGTATGGTAAAATAGGGGGTCCAATCAATGGTGTTCAAATCTCTCCATTTCTGTATCGGCTCTGCTTACAATTTATATGGAGCCTTGATTACATAATTTTAATTATAAAACATGGAGGATAAATAAATCCTCCGGTATGCCGGTCTTCATGCTCCGACACACCCCCTTAGCTATCCTAGTATGGGATTGCTGGACTTAGTAGATCGGCATAGTGATCTCTCTAGGCTATTAAATAGCCTATATCCACTATTCTTAGCATCCGTAGGAAGCTTTCATGCTTCTACCGAGAGAGCATCTTTATAAGTCTATCTGCAACCATACTCGCTATCGGCACCTATCGCACCATTATACGTCCTTCTCTAACTTCTTACCGAAGCTAATAGCGATAAATATCAATATACCGAAGCTTCGTTTCGAAGGTAGTGTCCTCACTAGTAAGAAGATTGATCGTTCTCTCGTTATCGCAGTCGATTATCATGGTATAGGAGGGTTTAAAACTAAGGGTTTTTAGTAGTCGGCGCCACTATTATAGTTACTTCCCTATCTCGGAAAGCCCTAATAACTCTACTTTAGTGGTTAATATTATCACGGTGGGTTGCTTACTTACTTTCTAGTTAACTAGTCCACTATAGGCCTAATAGATATAGCCTATAGAGCTCTTTCGATCTAGATGATCTCTATATAAAGTATCGCTTACAAACTATATAGAGTCGATTCCTACACTTACTACGTCTACACTATATTTAATGGCTAGATTCCGAGTGGTGTAAAGATAGGTGATAACTCGGTTAGCTGCTTAGTAGTGCTAGGGGCCTAGGTTCGTTAAGAACTAAGCTAGTCGAGCGGTTGCTTTTATAGTATCTAGCCTAGTGATAGTAGTGGTATAGCCGGCTAATCTAACCTTCTTTTAATAGAGAAGGATCT
>CAKMRK010001413.1:0-23150 GCA_928213465.1 Penicillium sclerotigenum | reverse complement strand
TTGGGCCTACGGAAGAAGTGTGGGGACGCGATGGCACTGGGCACGAAAAACGGGGTACGGGGACAAGGGTACCCGGCGCCAAGCAGCGGGTACCCGGCAGCCCACTGACCCAGGTATTTCAAAAAACTTTTAAAAGTTTTGGACAAACCGGCCCCCCCCCCCCCCCCGCTTGGGTAGATATCTGACAAGTCTGATTTGTACTTGTATAGATCATCAGTAAATATGGGTACACCTTACTTTGAAGTAAATTGAAGTGAATAGAAAGTGTATATTATAAAAAGTCATACAATATGCTATGTACTAACTATGTATGATGTACCATGTACAATGTAGGGCGCGGGCGAATTTATCAAGAGATCATGTGACCACTGACATCATCTGATCTGGGCCCAGCAGGCTGCCGTCAGAACAATCTGCGACTCGTCCAAACGGTGTAAAACTTTTAACCATTGCCACAAATTTCCAGTGTATTTGATACTCACATTTTTCTATCAGAGATCTTAGAGATACCGTGAGACATGTGCAGCTCCGACCTTTTTCTAGCGGTACTCGCCGTCTTCTTTCCACCTATCGCAGGTAAGTCCAAACCCGCAAACCAACCCACACTCGATAGTCCCAATACTAATCAACCCCTGCGCTCACCAGTCTGGGTCAAGGCCGGGTTTTGTACCGCAGACTCGATCATTAATATAACCCTCACCCTACTCTGCTTCTTCCCGGGCCTCATTCACGCATGGTACATCATCCTCAAGTATCCAGAACAGCACGATGACGATGTAGCCTACGAGCCCATCCCCGGTGGCGGGAGTCGACGTCGCGATTTGGAGAACGGCAATGTTACCTATTACTATGTCTCTCACCAGCCTATCCAGCACCCTTCCCAGCGCGGATATGGCACAGTCAACCCTCATGGCCAGCAGGCGCCTGCTCCGGCGAACAAACCACACAACCAGACCGAAGATAGTGGGCATGCGGGGAGCAGCAGCGCACCCCCACCACCCACTTATGCGGAGGCTGTGAAGGGTGATAATAAGGTGCAGCATCACGAATGAGAATGAGAATGAGGCTCGTCTTATTGGCTATGCTTGTGGGTGTCGTCCTCGGCTTGCCATTTTCTTGTCGGTCACTTTGTCCCCGACCCGGCTGTACTATCCATACCCCTCCGCTTTGCTGTTCTTGTACACGCACTTCCTAAGAACCGCATCGTTATGTTATGACTTGATGAAGGAATGTGCTATGTAATTCCGAATTTTTGATTTTGTTCATTGGTTATGTATCTTCGATTGTATGTTCTTTACGAGGCTTTGGATGCGTGATACTATACCAATACTTTTTATCCTAACCTTGGAGGCATTCGGCACTAACCTAGCCTTTCAAGTCCTAGATATAAGTCATTCGAACAACCTCGCTTAAATACTTTTCATGTTGACAAGCTTTTATCCGTTCTTAACTGCTTGTAGACCCTGTCAATTGGCGTGGAATTTAAAGTGGAGAAAGGGACCGTATAAATGATCTCGACAATCGATATCTCGCTTGTTCTAGACCCGAACACGTAGCGTGGGCATGTGGCTGACTTCTTAGTACCTTTCGCAGTGCTGCCTGATCATACTAGCTGTTTCTAGCTACATAGTGTCAAGCCTTGGTATCTGGAGATGTTTAGCATGGCTCAAGTTGGACACCAAGTGTAGGGCCGATGTTTATTTAGCCTTATCGTGCCAAGGGAAGGCGGGTTAAGAATTGCCATGCCTAGCATTCACTAATCTAAAGATTGTTATGGAGACTAGAACTGGCATTGAGCGAAATGGGTGCTTTTTATAGTACGAAAAGGCACCAGTGTCAGGCTACCTTCGACCACATTTCATCTCTTATTGTTTTTATAGTACGGAGTACTACGAGCGGATATGAGTTTGTATTGAAAAATTAACAAACTGATCCTACGTGAATGGGCCTATTTTTGACTCGAAGTGAGAAAGTGCACGAACTACGGACTACACGGTCTCCGGCTGGCTCCCGGCGCAATGCCTGCGACTAAGCCTAAACAATAAAATTGGAGCATCATAAAAGAGGCCAACGGCGCTAACAGCGCCATTCGAGATCAGGGGCGAAAGCGCAATGTCTTAATATCCTAGTCAATTCGTAATCAACTCCTTAGCCACATGCTACCCACTGAGAAACAGTGCTATAACAATCTCCCTGGTGGAATGAACTACCCTCCGCAAATACCAAAAACAGGGACTTAATTTCAGTAACCTATTTCGCTACGGAGTACATATTTCCCCGCGATGTTCTTTTGATCAAGCTTTCACGTAGGGTAACATCACAGCAAAAATCGTAGGGATATACGTACTACTGCTAGTGGTTGGTTTTTTTGGTTATCTCCCACGAATCACCACTGTTTTACGGAAAAAGGCGTTATTTTGGCGAGTCAACTTTGCAATATAGAATAGGCAACAACAAGAATCTTATTTAACTAGCTGGATTGACATCAAAGTAGTAGATCCTTATAGAAAGTGATTTCTTCTTGGCATTTGTGCCTGTACCTACCCGTTACCTACCCTTCTTCCGGCCGAAGAGCCGCAATCGAAGCTGACCCTTTGCCTGGCATGGAATTGTCAAGATGCATGGACGACGTTTCCTTTGGCCCTATAGTCAAAGGTTGCCGCGGAAACTTTGATTTTACGCTGAAGTTCGAAAGAATCATTCTCTCGATACTGCCGTCCGCTATATTTATTGCATTATCGGTCCCTAGAGGCATTTACCTTGCTCGTAGACCGATCACAGTGGGCGGCGCTAATTTCCGATTTATCAAGATTGTGTGTCTTCCCTCGGCCCCTATTGAGCATTGAAGAATCCCGGCTAACATGTTTTCACAACTAAGGCAGCAGGAGCAATCTATACAGTCTTGCAAATTGCTCTCCTCATTATCGGCAGCATTGAACCATCCGAACTGCGTGGCTTGTCCATCACAGCCGACGTGTTAAGCTTTGTTGCGGCGATAGCGATATCCGTCCTGAGTTCCTTGGAGCATTCCCGTTCACCCCGGCCCTCTATCTTGCTCAGCGCCTTTCTCTCTCTGACTGTCCTCTTTGATATTGCACAAGTGCGATCCCTCTGGCTGCTAGCCCAGAGCTACAATGAGCTTACCTACGTGAGGATTTTCACTGCGGCCATCGTCTGGAAGGCTGTTTTGGTCTTATTGCAATCACTGCACCTCCAGAGCTGGCTATCCTGGGACTGGAAAACACATAGTCCTGAAGAAGCCACCGGGTTGTATGGACTAGGCAGCTTCTTCTGGATCACCCCTCTCTTCTTGTCAGGATACAGAAAGGTTCTGAATTTATCAGACCTCTTTCCACTTGATAAGAGTATGTCCGTGAAGGCCCTACAAGCATCTTTTGGCCAGCATATCAAGCGCACTGGTTTCAAAGGAGACCAAAATGGCTTGACGAAAACACTTATTCGGGCATTGGCAGTCCCAATTTTGCTGCCAGTGGTTCCTCGCATCGCCCTGATCGCATTTACATTGTGTCAACCTTTGCTTATTGAAGCTATTTTGAGCTCGCTCGAGGAACCAAACACCTACTTGGCTACCAATAAGGGCTACGGTTTGATCGGTGCTACGATACTGGTATACACAGGAATGCCACTTGCTACTGCCTTTTATTGGTATCTGCATGAACGAGCCTTATTCATGACACGGGCACTTTTGGTTTCTGCGATATATGACAAGACGATTAACGCACAGACTTCGACCGTGGATGACTCGGCGGCTGTTACGCTTATGAGTAGCGATGTGGAAAGGATTAGGATGGGTCTCATGCAGCTTCACGAGTTTTGGGCCAATCCCGTCCAGGTAGCTATTGTATGTTGGCTACTTCAGCGCCAGCTTGGCACGGCATTTGTAGCTCCTGTGATCGTCGTCATTATTTGTATCATCTCCTCGACTGTCCTAATGCGTTTTATTGGCCCAAGACAAATGGCTTGGATGAAAGGCATCCAGAGGCGGGTCGGTCATACAGCGAATGTCATTGGTAATATGAAACATTTGAAGATATCTGGGCTCGCAGCGCCTATTGAAGATTCAATTCAAAGGCTGCGTCTTGAAGAGCTAAAGGCCGGGGGCAACTTTCGTGCTTTCCTTGTGGGTTCTGTGGGAATTGGATTTACACCAGTTCTCCTGGGCCCTATCTTTGCATTCGCACTCACGTCTCGCGAACTGAATGTTACGACTATCTTCACGTCACTGTCCTATCTCCAGCTGCTCTCAGGACCGCTGTCATTGTTATTCCAAGTTCTTCCTCAGTTGCTTGCGGCATTGTCATGTTTATCACGAATCCAGCTGTTTCTTGAGAAAGAGCCTAGGGATGACCGTCGCCAGGTTTTGGGAAAACATGCATTTTCTGAGAAAGAGCATTCGAGTGAAAAATTGCCGTCAATCGTGGAGGTCAAGGACGCAGACTTTGGCTGGGAAAAGGACGTCTTGACTCTGAAAAACATTAATGTTTCCATGTCCCAGGGCTTGAATATGGTTATTGGCCCCGTTGCCTCTGGGAAGTCGACGTTATGCAAAGCGTTGCTGGGAGAAACCCTGATTGCACGTGGAGAAGTCTCCATACGAACCAAATATCGCAGGGTTGGATACTGCGATCAAGTTTCCTTCCTCCCAAACGAAAGTATCAGAGACACCATCATAGGCTTCTCAACTTTTGATGAGAAAAGATATGCCCAGGTTATTGAAGCAACAATGCTCTCTGAGGACCTGCCTCTTCTTCCTAAAGGAGAGCAAACCAAGATCGGCAGTGACGGGCTTGCTCTCAGTGGTGGACAGAAACAGCGAATCTCACTTGCAAGAGCGTTATACCTGCAATGCGACGTGCTTATTCTCGACGATGCCCTTGGTGGACTGGACTCAAATACAGAAGAGCACATTTTCCACAATGTTTTTGGCCCTTCAGGTATCCTCAAGGAAAGAGAGGCAGTTGTGATACTTTGCACAAACGCCATTCGATACCTCCCATCAGCCGACTACATCATTGCGCTGGGAACCGATGGGACCATCGTGGAGCAAGGTGGTTTCCGTGATCTTGTTGCGAATCATCAATATGTCCATAGCCTCGGAGTCCAGGCTGACGCCAACGGTATATTTCATCCAACAACAATAATGCCCAAGATACCCCAGTCTGGGATTAAGATTCAAACGGAGTCGCCTGAAGCGAGCACTACTGACGACGAAGCATCTACCGCTGAAACCAATGACAAAAAATCGGGAAGAAAACTTGGTGACCTTTCTATCCTCGCATATTACTGCCGGAGCATTGGTACTTTCTGGCTTACCATCTTCATCTTGATTGGCATCCTTTGTGGATTCTTTTATAACTTCCCTACGATCTGGTTAAGCTATTGGAGCAAAGATTCTTTCAGTCGATCGAAGTCTTTCTACATTGGCATATACGCCCTTTTCCAATGTCTGGCCTTATCTACAGTAATCAGCGAGGCAGCCATCGGCATGCTATTAATTATTCGCAACGCTGGGTCACGCCTACACGAGGCAGCTCTGCGAACAGTTATTTCCGCGCCGCTGCGTTTCTTCTCTCAGACAGACACGGGTACCATTACCAACCTGTTCTCACAGGATATGACTCTTCTCGATGGTGAGCTCCCACAGGCTTTGATGAATACATCCCTACAAACTTGGATCGCGGTAGGAGGGGCGGCTGTAATTGCAACATCATCTCCCTACATCGTTATCACCTATCCCTTCATTGTGGCAATTCTTTACGGGGTTCAGAGATTCTATCTTCGCACATCTCGCCAGCTTCGGCTCTTGGATCTAGAGGCAAAGAGCCCGCTTTAGTATGACTCCCTTGTTACTGTATTGAGTTATCCTTCACTAATCTCTATCGGCTGTAGTACGCACTTTTTGGATACGATCAAAGGCGCAGTCACCCTGCGAGCTTTTGGTTGGGTCGAGGAATCCGTCTCTCTAAACAATGTCCTTTTAGACACCTCGCAACGTCCTGCCTATCAGTTGAGTATGATACAGCGATGGCTGTCCTTTGTGCTCGACATGGTTGTGGCGATTATCGCATTGCTAGTGGTCACTCTTGTCACTCAACTTCGTCCCAGCACCGGCTTCACCGGTGCAAGTTTGGTGTCAATCATGAGCCTTGGTAAAACTTTGGCTACTCTGGTGCAAATGTATACGTTGCTGGAGACTTCGATTGGGGCTGTTTCCCGCTTAAAGTCTTTTAGCGACAGCACTGTTCCGGAAGACCTACCTGGCGAGGATACTCGGCCCCCTACTGCATGGCCAGTGAGAGGCAAGATCGAAGTAAAAAATATGTCTGCATCATACAACAGTCCCGAATCAACTGAGAAGTCGGGAAACTCGGATACTCTTGCACTTCGAGATCTCACATTCACGATCGAAGGCGGACAGAAAGTAGCAATTTGTGGAAGAACAGGAAGGTGAGTCTGAAATGATCGTTGAGAGAAGTTTTATATTGGTATATCTCAGTGCTCAACGCTAATGGTTGTTTCAAACAGCGGTAAATCCTCCATTATTCTCCTCATACTACGCCTCTTAGACCCACTTCCTTCATGCACTGGTGAGCTCACTATTGACGATATCTCACTCCTGACAATTGACCGCTCCACCTTGCGCCGGCGTGTTATTGCGGTGCCCCAGGATTCAACATTCTTCCCGGACGGCACTTCCTTCCTTAAAAACCTTGATCCATTCAACGTCGCAAACGAAGACGAGTGTCAGGTGGTGCTCGAGATGACAGGGTTATGGTCCTTGGTATCTGATCGTGGGGGGCTTACGGCCGGACTGAGTGCCGACGGGCTTAGCCATGGCCAGAAGCAGTTGTTCAACCTGGCAAGGGCGGTCCTGCGTCGGCGAGTCCATGCTCGCCATCTATATTCCGAGATTGGGGATGCTTACATCAATTCGGTTGCTTCCACGCCTCACGCTTCGGGTGACTCTGGTGTCCTTATCCTTGACGAGGTCAACCGTGGTGTAGATATCGCAACGCAGAAGACCATGCAGGACATTATACGACGTGAGTTTGCAGGATACACTGTTGTTATGGTCAGTCATGGACTCGATATGGTTATGGATTTCGATAAGGTTTTGGTTATGGATGAAGGCAGGCTCGTGGAAGAGGGCGAGCCGATGAAATTGGTTGATCAGATTGGCAGTCGGTTTAGAGAGCTGTGGATGGTTGGGAAGCATGAAAACTAGGTTGTCCTGAAGGCATGTAACCTCTGTTATTTGCTTTTAGCTTCTGCTCTCGATATATAGCTTCTTTTTCTCTTGAATGCTGCCCAGTTTTGCTGTTTATTGTCTTGGCATGTGTTTGTAGCCAGAGCTATGGATGTTGGAGACCAAATTCGAGGAAGTGGGATAACTTAGGACAAGAGTGTTTCACCAATTAGACAGAAAAACTAAATCCAATTGGGTAAATATATGGTCTTAAATATACACCTTTTTATGTGTATATTCATGGAAACTTGGCGATACTTGCTATGACAGCAATCTGATAAGGCTATCCGAGGCCAAGTCCCGTCCCGAGATGATCCTCAACCCTCTCTTTGCACCACCACCGCTTCCTGCCACAAGCCTGTGGCCACCTGTTTTGGCCATGCAGTCTATGCCACAGCTGCTTAGGCAATCATTCCGGTCAAGCCTCCAACTCACAAGCACCTCCTCTCCGGTGCGAGCGCACTTTCGCCCTGCATTCTCAGTCAGCAGATCGACTCCGCGGAGTTTCTCCGCCTGCATACAATGCCAATTCCGTCGACAGCTGGGCTTATATTCGGCCTTCAATGACCGAGCGAAATTCTCTGCTGATACTGAGAGGCTAATCAGGGAAAAGGAGAAGGAACTGGCCGAGCAGGAGCTCGCCTCGCGCGACCCGGTTCCGATCCCAGGTGTGGAGGCGGGCAGTTCTCTTGATTCGGTGCCTCCTACCACAGAAACCAATCAGACCGCCGAACAACCACAAATAAAGGAAAATGAAAAGGATCAGCCAGCTTCGACTGAAGAAGATGCTAGTGCTACTGCCACGAGGAGCGGCGGCTTGCCGTCGTACTTGGAAAGCCGTCGGTCAAAATGGTCCAAGCAGTTCACTACAATGATGGACAATGTCCAATCCAATGTTTTCGTAGCGGGTCAGCGTTTAAACGACCTGACTGGATACTCCAGCATCGAAGCCCTCAAGAACGAGATCCAATTCCACGGTATGTACCATAGCACCACCGCCCAAACCCGATCCCGCTTAATCTTAGACACTAATCCCACGAATCTATCCAGAGAACCGACTCCGCACCGCCCGATCGAAGGTCAAGGAGGCGAAAGAAGAGTACGCCGCAGCGATTAACCGCCGCTCAACCTCCCAACGCGAAGTTAACGAGCTCCTTCAACGCAAGCACGCCTGGTCCTCAACAGACCTAGAGCGATTCACCCTCCTCTACCGCAACGACCACACAAACGAGGTCGCCGAGACCGAGACTTCCCAGGCCTTGTCAGCTGCCGAGCGTGAAGCCGAAGAGGCAGCCGCGCAACTGAGCAAGAGCATCCTCTCGCGATACCACGAGGAGCAAGTCTGGTCTGACAAGATCCGCCGTATGTCAACATGGGGAACATGGGGTTTAATGGGGGTGAACGTCCTGCTATTCCTTGTCTTCCAAATCCTCGTGGAGCCGTGGCGTCGGAAGCGACTCGTCAAGGGATTCGAGGATAAGGTCGTTGAAGCATTGGAGAAAGAGAAGGTCCTGAACCGGGCTATTTTTGCTGAGAACGCTGTTCCGATCTCGGCACTGCCGAATACTACTATCCTCCCCGAGGTTATTGATTCTACTGAGGAGAACTCAATTGAGACAGCTCCTTCTCTTTCGCTCGAGCCGAAGCTTGCTGCGCCGGAAATAGATGTGTCTACTACGGGGTCTATTGTCTCTGTGACTGATGCGAATCCCGCCCAGTCTCTCAAGACCCGTCTCTCGAACATTACTTCACCGGTCCTGTCGCGCGAGTACTGGAAGCAGGTGGCTGGTGAGTTCTTCAGTGATCGCAGCATTGCTGCCTCCCAATTCGATCTCACCGCTGTGGCTCTCCAGGGTGCTGCAGCTGGTGCTGCAGCTGGTGCAGCGGTGACGGGCCTACTCTTTGTCCTGATCCGATCTCGGTAAAAACATCATTGCATTCGAACATGCCATATTGCATTGCCAGCGAGTACTCCACATGTTCTAATTCATGTTCGGTCTTGTCATTTGGATTATAACTTGCCCTTTTGTTTAGGGTGGTGATACTTGTACATACAATTGAAAAAAAATAGATAAGCAGTTGGATATATCCTTGGAATTGAATTCAGTGTATGACTACTGGAGCGTTAATTGGAAAGCGAGTATATATCAATATAGCGAAGCATTGTCTAGTTTGCTTTTACAAAAGGGAATGTTGATCTAAAACAAAGGAAATAACATGACTAGGTGATACACTAAAGAAAGAACTTATGTACTTAAGAGACCATAGGACGTCCTCTGAACTCCACAGCTCATGTGTTTGCCATGGAGAAAGACCAAGATCCAGGAAGATAAGGACAAAGGAAGAAAGAGGCTCATTTTTTGTCCATATTAAAACACAGGTCTCTTAATCTTGACAAGACATACGGCCGCTCTGTCTAAAAAAGGGGAAAAACACACACAAGCACAAGCACATACACAGATAGATAGGACACACAATCCATCCATCTTATCTCATCGACACATCTAATGAGACAATCCGCCCGTTGGCGGCGATCAAAAAAAGGTGTATTCGAAATTCGCTTAACCGATAACCAGGGTATCCTCCTCGGGGAAGCTGTAGATGGGAACCTCCAAGTTGAGAGGGGCAGGGCCCCGGCGAATACGTCCGGAGATATCGTAGTGGGAACCGTGGCAGGGGCAGAACCAGCCGCCGTAGTCACCGGCCTCACCGATGGGGACACAACCCAAGTGGGTGCAGACACCTGTAGAGGAAGAAGAAGAGTTAGAATGTTGCTTGTTGTTTGCGAATTGCATGTTCACTTACCGAGCATAACGAGCCACTCGGGACGCTGGACGCGGTCCTCATCGGGCTGGGGGTCACGGAGACCCTCCCACTTGGCCTCACGGGCCTCATCGATCTCACTCTGGGTGCGGTGACGGATGAAGACGGGCTTACCACGCCACTTGATGATGACCTGTTGGAAAGGGTGTTAGATAGCGATACCGGGTATTGAAATCTGTCGGATGAGATGACGAATGGAGACACGTACGTTCTTGCCCTCAGGGATGGCACCGAGAGCGATCTCGACCTTGGCCTGGGCCAGGACATCGGCGGAGGCGGACATGTTGACCAGGAAATCTGGAGAGAGAGAAAGAATAACATCAGTCGTTTGTTCAAAGTTGTCCGAATTTCCTCAATCATTCAGGAATCTTGTTCCATCGCTGCATTTCATGCCAATGTGGTTCCCATCTCTTTCTGATTCGGAGAATTCACAAAAACTTACCCTGGACAGTGGCCTTGGCACCGACGGCGGACGCCAGACCGAGGGAGCCGGCCATGAAGTAGGAGAAGACCTGGTTGGAGCGGGGCGACTTGTTGGACTTGTACTTGCTGAAGTTGGGGATCTTCAGGGTCGAGCCACGCTCGTTAGCGCTGGCGAAGGGGGATTCGAAGGACGACTTCGCATCGGCAACTCCCCTCCGCTGCTGGCAGGAGGTGACGGCGGCGCGGGAAGTGGGCAGCTGCTGCCGGGCGACGGTGCGCAGCAGAGTGCTGGAAGCGGAGGAGAGCGACATTGTGAGGGCAATTGACCACGGAGGGAATTGAGCCGCGAGTTGTGGAGAGCGAGGTGAGGTTAGAGGGTGGATGAAGTCGGAAGTTGAAGTTGGAGCCAGAGCTTTCGCTAGCGATCGGAATCACGGGGCCTGTCATTGGCTGACCAGTTCCCGTTCACTCCCTAACAAGAAAAACATTCTACAACTATACTAATTGAATATAACTATATTCTATATGGAAAAGTTACTTATTTGATGACTTTGATTAATTATTGAGCTTTCTGCTAAATTTTGATTCAATTGTATAACATCTCATTTTCTTTTCTGTTAATATCTAACCTGACCCAATGCGACCATACAAATCCCAAAACCAATGCGCAGGGAAACCCATCAGAAAACTCCTATGCAAATAACAAGATTTAAAAGAAAAGGGAAGCTGTAGCGCAATCAATCCCGCATTTCCACATCATGGTCATGGGGTGCCTTGGGCTCGACTGTCCGGTCCGCAATCAACGCGCTTACGGGGACCATAGGCCGAGGAATTGGTGGAGATGTTGTCTTTGAGTCGTCTTTTTGTGGGGTGGCATCTCCCGTAGCTGTGCCATTTTCTGATGCCGAAGGCGCACCGGTACCGTTGAGAGTACGCTGGCCCTTCTCCATGGCGCCTTGATTCGCTGCATCCTTCGCCTTCTTCTCCTTGAATTGTTTGTAGGTCGTAGTCTTAGGGATCACGTCGGAAAGAAATTCGAGGTTGTCAGTGTGTGATACCGCCGAAGCTATTGCATGTTAGCATACTGTCCGACTTCTTGCCAACCGTAGGCATGGCAAGGCGCAACCAACCGAGATCTTTGTACTGGATGGTCTTGCGTGGTTTTCGCTCAGATTTGACCACGTTGTGTCCTTGCTCAGCAAGATATTGGATGAACATCTCCTGGATCTAGCATTAGCCGGCGTTCGAGGTATTTAAGTAGAGGGTGTGGCGTACGGTAGCCATTGCGATGACGAAGGTCGCGTTATTCGAGCATTGTACGATATCCTCGTCTAGCTGAATAATCTTTTTAATTCGAGCAACTGTAGAAACATGTCAGCATGTCAATCCAAAGTGGAAATATTGTCTGGGACTTACTTGGAAGTGCGCTCTGTCCGGTGATCTCATCCGGCTCTCCTACAGTCTTTGGAGCCATGGCGTTTGATTCTGGTGCAACAAAGTATTGGCGGAACAAATGTATACAATTTGCAACATGCGCTAGTCAACTATTCCCGTCGTAGAAGCAAGTGGGCGCCGGCGTGGAGTCGATGAAGAGTAAAACGCGTGGTCGCGTTATCTCAGGAGGCTCCCCCGTTATCGATCCATGGATACTTGGCGACTTCGCTTTGTCACATCATTTACCTTAAGACCTCCATTCATCTCTTCTAAATTGTCGCCTATCGAGGTGTTGAACAGAAGCACCCTAGTGTGATCTGACTTCGAGTTCGAGAGTTCTCACAGCGAATTGCGACGTACATTGCGGGCACAAGACAGATCGTCGATTCAACCTTAAATCGACTATGCTGACCCTACCTCCTCGATCAATGTTATGACCTCCCCACTCCCTTCCCCGGCCTTTCACAGGTCCCTTTCAGTTTCGAGAGAGCGGCGCAGCTCGCGAAGGCCCTCCGGTCGTTCTATTCCCTCCTCCATCGACCCACAAGCCGATGCCGACAACCAAGAAGCACCCGCCATTTCAGAAGAGATCAGTGGGATCAAGCGCTATGAAGACTTTACCACAATAGACTGGGTCCAAGATGCAGTCTATGAGCAATCACGGCGGCGCGCGAAACGGCGCAGTGGCACTGGGTTCTGGGATCAGGAAGGCATCTTGGGCTGGAGACGGAAAATGTACGAGTCATACGATGCAGGCCAGGCATGGCTTGTTGTTACGCTTGTGGGGATGGCGATTGGATTAAACTCGGCTGTCCTCAATATTATCACAGAATGGCTCTCTGATATTAAGCTGGGCCATTGTACTACCGCATTCTACCTCAATCAGTCTTTCTGCTGCTGGGGTGCCGACAATGGTATGTTCGGTAGGTCGTACAATGAGCTTCTTGGAAACTAACCCTTTTCCTTGATAGGCTGCCCCGAGTGGAAACATTGGACTTCATTCTGGCTCTTTAATTATGTTTTCTATTTCTTTGGCGCGGTAAGACCTGTGCCCGACTAATACTCGAGAAAATATGAATTCATCGATTAATTTGGGAGATAGTTGCTACTTTCATCCATCGCCGCAGTTCTGGTCAAATCATTTGCGCCGTACGCCGCAGGTTCCGGTATCTCGGAGATCAAATGCATTATTGCTGGCTTCGTTATGAAAGGCTTCCTAGGTGCATGGACTCTTCTAATCAAGTCAATTGCGCTTCCACTAGCTATTGCATCAGGCTTGTCTGTTGGGAAAGAGGGACCCAGTGTGCATTTTGCTGTGTGTACCGGAAACGTGATATCACGATTCTTTGGTAAATACAAGCAAAATGCATCGAAGACACGAGAAATCTTGACTGCCTCAGCGGCAGCTGGTGTGGCTGTCGCTTTTGGCAGTCCAATTGGAGGCGTGCTGTTCTCTTTGGAGGTGAACTCAATAGCGCGCTAGTTCATAGGATGAAAGCTGACCATCAACAGGAAATGGCGAACTATTTCCCCCTCAAGACTCTTTGGCGCAGTTATTTCTGTGCTTTGGTGGCAACAAGTGTCTTGGCGGTACGTTTTCCATATTGTCAATTAATTCCGAACTATATCTAATATATTCTAGGCTATCAATCCTTTCCGAACCGGTCAATTGGTCATGTTCCAAGTGGAGTATGATCGCACTTGGCACTTCTTCGAGTTCATCTTCTTCATTGCACTTGGTGTCTTCGGTGGACTTTATGGTGCATTCGTAATGAAATGGAACCTTCGAGTGGCCGCATTCCGCAAGAAATACCTCTCACAGTGGCCTATAACCGAGTCGGTTGTTCTCGCGGGACTCACTGCGATACTATGCTATCCCAACATGTTCCTGAAGATCAACATGACTGCAATGATGGAAATCTTATTCCGCGAATGTGAGGGTGGCCATGACTACCAAGGACTCTGCGAGTACGAATACATTCCTCCATATGGACGAGAGGACACTACTAACTCATTGCAGATCCCAGAACCGATGGTCGATGGTCTTCTCACTAGCTATTGCGACTGTTCTTCGTACTAGCTTGGTGATTATTTCCTACGGGTGCAAGGTGCCAGCCGGTATCTTCGTGCCTTCGATGGCTGTAGGGGCTTCATTCGGCCGCATGGTTGGAATCATGGTACAGGCATTACACGAATCGTTCCCCCAATCGGCATTCTTTGCTTCGTGTGATCCGGATGTTCCTTGTATTACACCGGGAACATATGCGTTCCTGGGAGCTGGAGCAGCCCTCAGTGGAATCATGCATCTGACCATTTCTGTAACGGTTATTATGTTCGAGCTCACTGGCGCACTGACCTACATTCTACCGACTATGGCGAGTCTCCATTCTCAATCTCATTGTTTCATTTGGCCTTGCTGACTGTTCTTTACAGATCGTGGTAGGCGTCACCAAAGCCGTTGGCGATCGATTCGGCAGCGGCGGTATTGCCGATCGAATGATTTGGTTCAACGGGTTCCCATTCCTAGACAACAAGGAGGACCACGTTTTCAATGTGCCTGTATCCCACGCAATGACCACAGGCCCGCTCTCGGTGCCAGCATCGGATTTCCCCGTTCGCGAAGCAGAGCATCTCCTGAACGATAACAAATTCCAAGGATTCCCGGTCGTGGAGGACCGCACTTCCAAGATCCTAGTCGGATACATCGGCCGAACTGAACTCCGATACGCCATCGACCGCGCCCGCAACCAGGGAATGGTCGCGCCAAACGCCGTGTGCGTGTTCACCAAAGATGCAGCCGAGGCAGCCGTTGCGCGCAGGGCATCGGTCTCGCAGGCCTCTCGATCATCAGATACATTCGATGCAATCCAGAGGAGTGTAGGGGCGTCTTTCGTCGATTTCTCGCGATATGTCGACCACACGCCGCTGACCGTTCACCCGCGCCATCCTCTCGAAACGGTCATGGAGATCTTCAAGAAGATGGGTCCTCGAGTCATTCTCGTCGAGCACCGCGGCAAACTCACTGGCTTGGTTACTGTCAAGGATTGCTTGAAGTATCAGTTCAAGGTTGAAGCCGAAGAACATACACTGGCAGCAACAAGTTCGTCTGAATTTGGTGGGCTTGGTGGGCACTTAAACAACCCTGCCCCTGAAACACTAGAAGACCGCTTGTGGAGGCTCATTCAGAATGTGGCTGGGTTTGTGTCTGGTAAGGTCTCTCGCCGGCCGGTCCGGCAGCGTGATCGTACTGTACCTAGGCAGTCGGAGCCATCAGATATCCTAGAAGGGAGAGACGATGATGCCGCGGTAGAACTGGAGGACAGAGAGGATCGGCCGATGATTCTATGAAAAGCGGGATCGCTATGTTGACATGTTTATACGTTACGTTGATAAAGAGTTATGTGCTACATACCAAGCGTTGCTCGTCTATTGCAAGCTCCGATGTGTGCGAGCCAATGGAGGCAAGAACTGGAAATATCCATATCCCATCAGAGTAAAAGGCGCCTAATATAATCTACGCTGCCTCTGTCGGATCCTGCCCCGGTTAGCTTCTTTGATACAGGTTTCTAGAATGCAGTACATCCTAGCGTTCAACTGGGAATCTTTGATGGCTATATGAAGCGAGTCTTAGGAACAAAATATCATGTTTTTCAAGCAGATGTATCTCTAATAGCTCCTTCTTGGCTTTTACAGGCCACTTTCTCCACGGTGAGAACCTAGCAGGTGGGATACATCGTGGGTCAAGGTTGTGTCGATCTCTACATGGCATTGGCATCTGGCAGCATGTGAAAGCATGTGAAAGCATGTGGCAGATGCAAATCGAGAGCAATTCTAGAAAATGAATAGACCTCGAAGACTTGAAGATACCCTCAACTTCCTCGCGGAGCTTGCGCTTTTTCTCCGTGTCCAATCCGATTCCGACGCGGTTTTCTTTGAAGGTTAGGTTTAGCGGTTCAGCGCGCGCTTTTAGGAAAAAGTTGGTAGTGTCGGTAGCGTCGGAGTTACTGGCTGTAACAGGTTTGCCAAGTAACCCAGGTTTGAACCCAAGCTTTGCCATCATTTGGAATGCTTTCTATATATTTCCATTTTTGCTCCCTTAGATCGCAATTGCCAGCGCAATTCCTGCGAATAGGTCTAACCCAACTAGGGACCAAGTATTTCCATCCATGCTATCTGTCCAATGTTGAGATTCGAGTTTCGCAATGTGAAGTTCGTAGCAGGTAGATGGAGGTGACATGATTGCAGTTGGGTTGTGGGTGATATACCTCGGTGATCAGAGTGTTATTGGCTTGACTTGGCGACTGTGCTGATTCTTCACCAGCCTCCATTGAAAATCCTGGTGAATATGTTCCGAAATCTCCAAGCACAATATGTCCAGCGTGCTTGAGTTTGTTATCGGCCATATTCCTGCATTTTCCGGCATTGTCGATGTTCATGAGTGGTATGGGTTGTGGATTATCCAGGCAACCCTCTCATAGGTATTCTGCGATTGACTTCCGCAGAATCATCCGAATAGCCTGTCACAGGTTTCATACCTGATTGGCTGGATTGTCCAACAACCAGCGAATCTTCTCGGCAGTGTCTTGCCATAAGCTTCAATAGAGTCTGTGGAAAAATACAGCCATTTCACCACTGGGCCACATCAAAAACCATGGTCTCTAATTATGGCATAGAGGGGGCTATTTCTGAGGTTGACGGAATCCTCCACTTCCGGATCCTACACTCTGGTGGATTGATTGCGTGAATACCAGGCATTCGGTTCCCTTAAGAAAGGCCTCGATAGGCCTTTCCATTTGCGAATTGTCTTTAATGTGCGTCCAGCAACCCATAAACATGGGATGCCTGGAGCATTGCCGGAGCCGGCATGGGGGAGAAGAAGCAGGTAACTGCAAGTACGATAAGTGAGGAGATGACCTAATAATCGATGTGTCTTCACTTACTCCTCTGCCCTTAAATAGTGTCTATTACGAGCGTGGGCCTTGAGATGGCCCTTTATGGCCCTTCCAAAAAGGGTGAGATCTCTGACCTGAGTGTGTGAGAGGTAAGAAGTAAGAGGCAAGAAGTAAGAGGCAAAAGAAGTGAGAGCAACCTTTCACCTGCCTTAAGTGGCCAAGTCGGGTAAGTGCATTCGCTTCCAATCAACAAAGGTTCCTTCCAAAAGAATCTACGACCCTCGTGACCACCTGGGGCGTGACAAGTCCATCAACATACCAACTACATACCTTCTTACTAGCTTACTCCATTACCTCCAACGGTGCATCAGCCCAGGTCAGCCCTGTGTCAGATTCACTTATACCCACAAGCCAGGATGAGTGGCACGAGCTAGCATCGGCTGCGAAACTCACTGCAACCATCAACATGATACCTGCTACGATCTTCAGGCCACCAACATTCAAAACAAGGCTATTGTCGCCTAAACAGTGAGCGAGAAAAGGTCACAGAAAAGGAGTTTGATAGCTGCAAATGGGAGCAGCTCGGATACAAAGGTCAACTACATTGATAACCGCTCAATTTATCGAGACACTGCTAACATACTCGGCATTAGCTGGGTCCACAATCGATGCGAAAACACCTCAACAACCTCATTATACTCGGGCGGAGTTAAAGAACATACATCATGAGCCCCAGTTTCTCGTGGAGACTCTGCATAATTCTCGTTGCATTTCCCTACCCTGCCAAATGTCCATTGATGGGTTTGGTCTCTACGGCACTATGTACCGAAGCATGATGGGAATATATCCAGTTCCCTTGTGTCTTCTTGCACCTGAGCCGACTAAGAGAGCTAAAGTTCTCTCAATAACACTTGGTCCGTGTGGAAGCAACTTCAGAGGCGTTATTGGAAGCTTCACTACTCTTAAAAAAAGCGAGCCAAAGGCATGAACACCCCCGTGAATAGACAATAAGCCAAGCCAAACCCCTTTGTCTCTTGTGTTGTTTTGGCCATGTTGGTGGTACGGTGCTGGCTTATGCAAACTGCCACTGGGGCAGACTGTGGAGCTACGATGCTCAGGCCAGACTCATCTGAATGACGAAGACCTCCCGAGGTAAATTGCCCTGGGGGATAGGTGCATCAAAATGAATCCTGGGTATGAATCAAAATTGCCATATTCATCTTGAACATGTACTAATATGTATACGCTAGTGTGCCTTTCCCAGTCACCTTAGGCCCTGACTGTCATTCCTCACGTGGACGCTGGACCCTAATCGCACCCGTCAAAATCCGGGGAGATAAATGATATTTTTCTATCTCATCTGCCATTGCCTGTTACTTGCCACCCAGAGAGTAATCAAGCATGAGTGGCTGTCGGATAAGGGCAAGAAAGACGACATCCAGCACCCTCCAAAAGTTCGCAGAATGACCGCTTGTTAGATTACAAGGGCAACATGGGACTGGTGCAAAATGTCCTGGACGTTGTTGAATTGAGCACCACTGTCTAGGGCTAAGTGAGGCTGGTAGGGGAACTCAAGGCCCCGTGGATTTTGGGTCGTTCAAAGAGCCGTGTATATGTACATAGGTTTGGTTGTCGATATCAAACACCATGACGGGCCCCTGGTCGACCAGACGATCATCGCTGAGGCCGTCCCCAGTATCCACTACCTCAGACTGACAATCCGTTAGCTTCGCCCTCAACCCACCAAAAGTTAAGAACACTCGCAACCTCCACCTTTTACACCCTCGCGACCATATTCCCCTGTTTCAAGTTGGAAGTGAAAGGAGACTTAGGGGCCAGCATTACCCGCACCAAAAACCGAAACAATGCCGCCAACATGCGCCGGATGAGTACCCACGACAGTCATTGGTGTCCTATTCTAATAGCAATTCCTTTTCTGCTTTCTCTTATTTTCCCTAAGTGAGCCTTATTGATGTACATGTACACAGAAAATACAGTCATATTGATTTTTCCTTGTCTCTAAGATTTTTGGTATCATGACCGGCTTGCATGCGCTATTGCTTTTGTAGACTCGTCATCCCCCGTATCACTTTCATCTCTCGTGAAAAATGAGAGCGGGATCCTCTCTGTATGGTAGCGATGCGGAGTACTTTCACTTCGACTGCTTGAAGGATAAACTCGGTGGCTGGTTGAGTGCGATTCACCAGCGCTGCTGGGAAACAGCCTTGGAAACAGCTTATTCATGATCGGCTTGGTTGCCGGGATGCTAGCAGCAATGATAGCAACAGCTATTTCAATTCCTGACGAAATAGAAATCCCGAAGGTATCCCAGGAGGGGTCTGAGCTTTGGTATAATTTCACAATGTAGGCCATCCGCACGATGCTGGCTATACATGCCCTTTTGTCCAGTTAGCGCTAATGCAGATATGAACTCGATAGGAATGCTGCACATACACGGAGCCCAAAGATAGTAAAGCAGCGATGACGAATCTTTTCTTAGTTCTGAGTTGAAGACTTAGAACTGTTTTCAATGGCAAGAGAAGAATCCAAATATCCGTAACCAGAGACAGCGTGGCAGTTGCATACCAAAACGGAATAGATGCAAAGCAAGTATAATGTTTATATTTCTGTTGGTTGTAGACAGCATCGATGGGTGAGCACTGAAAGATGGTTGCGAGGATAATTGCGACGCTCATAGCCGTGACGAATGCGATTGTTGAAAGGCCGATTATTCGGATATTAGGGAACACGCGTAGGTATAGTAGACAGATTGATACTTTAATCAGGCCAGTGATCAAGGTGTATATGATGTGAGTTACGTATCGAATCTACAGTATTCGCATTGGTTAGCCTTCTTCTTTTGTTTCATATTACTATGCTTTCTATACCTTCGCTGCAGGCACCACGTCTGCTTTGATCATATCCCATTTATGCTTCCCTGTTCCATACTTGACTCCTACTCATAACACATAAGAAATGGGATGATCATGTAAGGAACATATAAGGAACAGAAGGCGTACCAAGTCCCGCAACCACTACATTCAAAATTGCGAAGATCGTCGCAGCCACCATTATCCAGTCATCCAGGCCGAACATTTTCACGATGAAGATCCTCGAAACCACGCGAAGACCCACAATGAGCGCCGCAACGCCTGTCATCGTGCCATTGATGATCAGCATTAAAGGTCCACGGTTCTCAACCTAGATAAGCAGTTAGAAAAAGCCCTAGGAAGGACTCTTTTGCCTTTGAGTGGACCTTCGCTTACATTATTGGTTCGCGGCTCAAAAAACGTCTCCATAATATGTCGATGTCCAACTCTGAAGCAGGAAGGGTCATGAACTAAGCCGCTATATAAGTCCCCATATTAGATGATTGCTATGTTGTATGCCAGAAACTGGGCAAGGATATTTTATCCAGGTGCCCAGCTAAATAGTATATAGGCGGCGACTCCGGCGCACCTTATACCCCCTATCCAGGTACCCCCGATTTTGGTCTTCATTACTCCGTATAGAATATTCTGTTGGTTTAGAGCCCTCTGGAACCCCCAAACTAGCTTCTATATATATACACCACTATGGTGTATTCTATTCTGGCTCGCCTTCTATTTGAGACATTGTAATTCGACCATACTAGCAGAAGGAATATGATATGATTGAATATATCCAGGTATAACAGTAGCCTTGTACGGAGTATTAAATACTAAGTTCGAATGGATTTGTATGAGGTATGGTGCGATGCAATGGGCATATACAACCTATACTGAGACAATTGGTATTGCCAAGAAAATACCTCCGGATGGCCCCCAAATATCCCTGCGAGTAATTAAATTGCAATATCGCTCCATATTGAGCAGTACCTAAATCGACCACTCAACTCCTCGGCTTAACCCGCCGGCTTGTCAGAAGGAATAGCCCCGTGTCCCCCTTGCACCTACGGAGTCCTGTACTTTTGGCGAAGGCTTGGTCAGCGGATGTTGAGCCCCGGCCCCTATTCTCTTCTAGCATACGGACGATGGAGTACGAGCTATATCTACAGGAACTTGCTAGTAATAAATGTCTAATCCGCTTTGGTTATAGGAACTTAGAAGAAGGCAGTAAAACTCCACCTTCCACGCGTCTCCTAATATTGATGGGATGTTCGAGTCCTGCTGGAAATTAATACAACATATGTCTCTATCATTAATCCCCCTAGTGCTTTGAATTGCTTTTTTTTTCTGTTCCACCTTTTCACACACACTTCTCGGCTTTCAAATTATCCCGATGCCTTCTATTTTGCAGAAACTCCTGCTAGGAATTCCCCTAGCAGGCTTGGCTAGCAGCCATGCCATCTCTGATTCTCTCAGTTCAAACTATAAGATCGATGTTCATTCTCATGTCGTTCCGTCGATTTGGAGGGAGGAATTGATATCTGCAGGCTACCCAGTCAAGAATGGTACTTTGTATGCAGATGGATTTCCGGTCCCGGATTGGACACTGGACACACACATCAGCAGCATGGACAGCCTTGGGGTTAATTATTCAACAATCAGTGTCAGCGCTCCTGGTGTCTTCTTCCTAAAAGAGGCCCAAAAGGCCAAATCGTTAGCCCACAGAATCAACCTCCTACTTCATAACTACACTCGAACTTACCCGACGCGACTTGGAGCCCTCTGCCTTCTCCCTCTCCCTTACATCGACGAGGCGGTTGAGGAGTTGAAGGTACCCTTCCCCTCTTAGTAGATCACTTGGTCAAATATCTAACTTAGAATTCGTAGTTCTGTCTGGATACCCTCGGGTTTGTTGGCGTGGGGCTGTACACCAACGCCAATGGGACGTATTTGGGCGATAAATCTCTTGACCCCGTTTTCTCGGCCTTGGACAGCCGCAATGCCAGCGTATTTGTTCACCCAGCTTCTCCGGATTGCACATCTGTCGCCCTCGGCTGGCCCATCCCGATGACCGAGTATCCTTTCGACACTGTGCGCGCCATTGAGAATTTGCTGCTGACGGGCCAGCGTGCGCAATATCCGGACGTCAAGATGATATTCGCCCACGGTGGTGGCGCAATCCCCTTCCTGGCTACCCGGATTGCCGGCATGGCCTCCCTTCCCTGGTTGGGTGGGCTATCAGTCCCTGAAACCCTGGCGCAACTTGCCGGATATTATTTTGATACCGCGGCCTCGACTTCTGCTATTCAGTTGACGGCTCTGAAGAGCTTTATTGGCGCGGACCAGATTGTAACTGGAACTGATTGTAAGTGGGCAGTGCCAGAAACGTCTTCCTCCTCCTCCACTTCCCCCGGAATCGTGCAACGTGCAGCTGCAGTATACTAACGCATGCAGATCCGTATGTTCCTGTCTCGCAGTCATCGGCAGGATTATCTGCGATCCAGGGTAATGGTAACTTTACCACGGTAGAGATGGGCCAGATCAATAATCTGAATGCCTTGACAATCTTCCCACGGATTCTCAAGGCTTTGAAGCTCCACTGAGATGTATACCAGGCATGACTTGTAGATGGATTATTACTAACAGAGAACTGTTGGAAGGTGGTCACCTGACCTTCCTGCTCCTACCACTAGTAGTAGATGCTTCCTAGATAGTTTCTTCTCTCTAACAACGCACACAGTATTTTCTAGTCCATTGTTATTGCTTCATAATAATAGTCGTACTGATATACTATAACAGGTTATGAGCCCTCGCCATCGTCACTAGCATAACTATAGCGTGACGAAGCCTCTCTATCCTCCTATTAGTGCTTACGTCGCACCCCATCCCGCTTTAATCTCACGAATCAGAGCATTAAAAACCTAAGATTTCATGTCGGTGCTTCATAGTACTATATTATATATATAGTACGCCGGCCGTTCGGCCTTCTTATTAGCTGACCGCTATCCTCGACCGTCACCCCCCACTTTCACTACCCGCTATAGTGAAATCAGCATAACAAATTGTCAAAAAACCGAGGCTCCATACATGGGACGATACCGGATCTTGAAAAGCCGGAATGCCGTCAGACTGCCATAATGGCATGACCTATACAAATTGTATAGAATGTTTAGTTAGCTTTGTCCGCATAGATTGTTTAAAAGCGGACTCGTGTTATTTTCTGAGAACTAGAGTAATATAAATCTTTTATATTCTAATATATTATTATTCACCTAGATTTCTATTAGTTATAAGCCCGGATCTACTCTAATAGTATATTATTTTATTAGTATAACCCTATAAATCCGATACGAAGGCCGAACCGACTAGAGTAAGTCGCCGACCGGCGCGGAAGTAACCCCTAAATTCGAAAAATCGGAAATCTTTTTAACAATCCGAATATAA
>CAKMRK010001411.1:0-119141 GCA_928213465.1 Penicillium sclerotigenum | reverse complement strand
TTTACTATTTTACTATTTTACTATTTTACTATTTTACTATTTTACTATTTTACTATTTTACTATTTTACTATTTTACTATTTTACTATTTTACTATTTTACTATTTTACTATTTTACTATTTTATTTCCCATTGCTATCGGAGTAATAGGGGAGTAAGAAAAATAAAAAGGTTCATTGTTGGGCCGATATATAGTGGGGCGCAGAAGGAACATTTGACTAATATCTGAAGTATTGAAATTAATATACTTCGTACTTCGTACTTCGTACTTCGTATGTTGTACGCAACCCCATTTTTATAACCCATTTCTATAACCCATTTCTATAACTATTCCACACAAAACTCGTAATATTCAGGTCCCAGTATTACTATGATTAATTGAAGCAGTTGAAGCACAGGTATTTGTTTGTTAGAACCAGACATTCGTTAGGTTCGTTTATAAAGGGGGTTTCTACTGTAGTCCTAGGTCTCAGCGGCTCAATAGTAAATTATGTTATCCATACGGAGTACTGTGTATGAGATCCATTCCTTTTCGGGGAAACAGTAACCCATTTCCCTCGCAGCACAAGTTCAACATTCGCATATTTAGCTCTATTATAACTTTTACTTGTCCAGGCTTCGATCCAACGACTGACTACTCTCACCGTCGATCTCCAAATAATTCCTGGTTGATATCTTTGAACCGAGACGAGACCCTCTCTTACTGTGACGAGTCCCCTGCAGTTCGAATTCGGGCTCATTTGCTGATCTCTTTTGCAATCCCTGCGTCGACGGCCCAGTTGATCCGGCTTCTTGCGCGTATTTCGACTTTTGCCTATGACTCCTCAGCAGTCCGTACAGGACCGGGGCGTTGGCTACGATAGCGGCGGCGAGTAACTCAATGGACGCCCAGGTCGTTCGGTTCACTTGGGCGGTGGGATTTTTGGCGTTTTGTGGTAGTCTGGCTATGGTGATTGCGACGATAAAGAGGCCGACGCTGAAGACGGCCGCTAGCTGGATTTTTCTGGAGGGAGTGTGTCAACGAGATCCATGTGGTGATTTGGATAGATAGATCAGGTCAAGCTTACTCCGCAAGGGATCGTTTAACCATCACCAGAATCGGAATCGGTAAGGCGATAAGCATAATATCGGTGATGACATTGAGAACACCTAAGGAAAGTAGGATGTTAGAGGTGTTACATTGAAAGGAATCTTCCAGAATTACATACCAAGGACGATCAATTGGAGCTGTGCCTCGCAGCAAGTGCCTGTATTCGTTAGAAGGTTGAATGAACACGCAGAAGAGAGGAGAGAATACCAGGATCCGGCAATACGATCCAGTAATGATTGAATGGATCGCATTCGGTGAAAGTCACAATCTGCACAATAACATACGTTACTGCGAATGTACCGATATACGAGTTCATCGCGAGCTTCTCCCAGCGAAGGTGTGCGATCAATTTGCGGTAGGTATCAAGCAGAACCAACTTTTGCAACCAGAGACTAAAAAAGAATCATGAGAAAAAGAAATAGCGGGACCTTGAATATTATTTAACCCCCAGGACATACTAGGTATTATAGAACACTCGATTGGCGAGCACCATTTTGCTCGCGATCTCTCTGCGACGGATCTCCTCCGGGGTAAAATTGAGTGTATGTCTGAGCGTGCTAGACATATTGTTGGTCCCCCAGAGGAGGATGATATGGATCAAGGCAAGTCGTACGAGTGCACAGAGGATCGCTCCGATTGAGAAATAATCACCCAGGACGAAATGCAATCCTTTCAACTTCCGTACCAGCAGCCGAATGGCAATTAAGGCAATTGTCACCCAGGTAAACACCCAAAGAATGATGATGGTGGTGGAATCCATGGTATTTGAGGTCTCTCTAGGAGTTCCAAAGAAGAAAATTGGGAAACAGAAGGAAACAGAAAAAGGACAAAAACGAGAGAACGGGAATGAACTATATCAAAAAGGTGAATGGGAGGACTCAATCATTTTTTTCAGGCTATACTCGTATTTCACGGAAAGAAATTCAAAATTGACTTAATTTACCAGCTTTTCGACTATTTTTTTTTCTAAGATTCACTTGGCAAAAGTATAATAATATATATATAATGGAATAATGGAATAATGGCCCCCCTTTTTTTTTGGCCTTCCATTTCTCTTCGATTATACTTCCAGATGTCGGTTGTGGGGCCAAGTCGTCAACGATCGAAATCCCCCACTGCGGAAGAAATTCGGCAAAATCATCTTAAGATCTCGGCATGAATTGAGCCCCTGATGAACTATTATATAAAGCCTTGTTGTGTCGTTGATCTCTATCCTTATCATCATCATCAAAGATGTACGTGAAGACAAGCTTATTGTTTATTTGGGCAATTGTTGCAGCCTCAGGCTGGTGCCTGGAGGTGCCAGCCCTGCGGTCGTACATGTATGTTGGAGGACAATATACTCTGAATAGTGCTGGCCAGCATGTGTACACGGATCAGATGTATGTGGAAAAACTGACTCCGGCCGCCGGGGCTACCAAGCCCTATCCCATTGTTTTCATCCATGGACAAGCTCAAACAGGTACCGTACGTATCATTGAAGAAACCACTTCTCCCTTTCAAAGAGATTAAAGAGGTTAAAGAGGTTAACCGTGATTCTCGCAGAATTGGCTCAACAAGCCTGATGGAGGCGAAGGCTGGGCATCTTACTTCCTCTCGCAAGGATATGCCTGTTACATTATCGATCAAACCTTCCGCGGCCGCAGCCCTTGGTTCCCTGGCAATGGAACGCTGAGCACGTACAGTGCCGAGATCTTGCAGCAGCGCTTCACCGCACCGAAGCTGTACAACCTCTGGCCTCAAGCCTCTCTGCACACCCAATGGAACGGAACGGGCGTCATGGGTGACCCCAATTTCGACGCTTACTATTCCTCGACCGTGGAGTTCCTCGGTTCATCAACCTACCAGCAGTCGACTGTCCAGGACGCCGGTGCCGCCCTGCTCGACATCATTGGATCCCCAGTCATCCTCCTCTCTCACTCCCAGGGTGGACTCATGCCCTGGCTCATTGCGGATGTGCGGCCAGACCTCGTCCACTCCATCGTCTCCATCGAACCCACCGGCCCTCCTTTCCAGGACGCCATCTTCGGCACCTCCGCCACGCGCGCCTACGGCCTTACCGACATCCCCCTGACCTACTCGCCAGCCGTGACTGATTCGACCGACTTCGTGAAGCAGGTTATCTCTTCGAACTCGACGCTGCTCTCCGACTGTGTTCTCCAGGCCGATTCCCCCGCACCGAGACAGCTCGTCAATCTCGCTAATGTGCCCGTCCTGGTCGTGACCACTGAATCGTCTTACCACGCGCCTTATGACTGGTGCACGGTCCAGTTCTTACAGCAGGCAGGCGTACCCGCTCAGCATCTCCAGCTGGCGGATATCGGAATCCACGGAAATGGACACATGGTGTTCATGGAGAAGAATAGCCTGCAAGTTGCTAGTGTTCTGAAGAAGTGGATGGAGCGGACATAATTTGTAGGATGCGAAACTTTGTTTGTTTGGCCAAAGCCGAATCTTCAATAGTTTTGCTTCGCTGCACTACCTGGTGTTGATAAAGAATGTGGTTCTTCTGGAACCTAGTTAGAATTTGAATCAAGAGCCTGTATCTATCTACCTGATATTCAAGATTCCGAAGTGCTCTTTTTACTACACCTTCAGCGGCATCTCTTCCTCCCTCCATACTTTAGTCAAATTGAGTAATTGTTCTCGCTGCTGTATATTGCTTGAGGGGACTCTTCTCCTGCTATTTCCTCTTGTACTTTAGCACTGGGAAGCAACTTCTGTTCTTCAACGTGAGATTGTCTCACTCCAGATTCTTAACAAGTCGGAACAAGTCGGATCTGGGTATGCACATTGAAGGGAGGTACACCTTTTGTATGGGCGACATTGAAGGGAGGGCTAAACCCAAAAGGCAAAACTATCCCGAAAAGGAAATTCGCAAGTCCTCCGTTTAACAAGTATGCACGGCTGTCGATGGCCCCTCTAAGACATGAGCAAGAACCTTGGTTCTTATTATAGTTCAGTGGTGAAACGCCCTAACTTTTTCCCAACCACAAAAATCAGGACGCCACGGAGGAGTTGACGGCTGGTCAGGGATCGTATTGGAGTGCGCCGTCCACTGAAACCAACTTAGCCTCCCGGGACCCTCTTGCCATGAAGCAGGCCGCGAATCATTGGATGGCTATATTAGCCGGGGTGGTGTCGAGGTAGGAATGATTGGTTGTCAAGGCACCCGCTCTGTCGGACTCCGGTGCAGTACCGGATCTTCGATGGGGCTCAAGGTTCCTCCCAAGAGCGAGGCTTGTGCTCTTAGCACATTTGCATACAACATACGAGAATTTCATGCTGGTTTAATAAGTAGAAAGTGAACAGGCATTGCGATTCAACATGCCAATCATAGCCTTATGTTGTGAACTAAGTGCGACCGTTCCTAATCTTGATGACTTTGAAGATCGTTGTAGCTCCTATCATAATTTCACCACTATAATGATATTGATATAGACACGCATATTGAGATAGGCATCATCGTCTCCATTCTCCATCCACATGAATATCATAGTTTTCGAGTATAGAAAGTGAGTCAAGGGTAATATCGAGACAAATAGTATCGCTAGGTAGTCGAAGCTGGGCCAATGAGGCATGCGAGAGACAAAGTAAGTCGTGTTTAAATAGCGCCTTACCAGGCTACACTTTTACCTCTTTCCTTCATAGTCGACGGGACTTCATCAGTATTCCCACGTCAAATTTCTAAATTCCTCTTCTTGGCCTCACGCCGGTTCTACCATTGCATCAACCGCCAGCTACAGGCGCATGTGGTGACAGCCGGGTTGAGCCCCATCGTTTCTACAGCAGACTGTCGCTCGGGCTTTGTCTTCACGGTGGCTTTTGAATCCAGCATTTTGAACATCTTACTAGCGGCTTGCTTTGTCTTGTCTGCGATTTTTCGTCGTTTTCACTTGTCTAGGGAGTCAACCAAGGTGCTCTCTTCTACATTCCGTCTGGTAACACTAGTGAGTATTCCTACCTCTCATCTGCGATTATACGAGAAGAACCAGTCTCTAAGAGTTATTATCATCTTTATTGTCATCCAGGCTGTCTCTGTAACCTTTGCAGCCATTCAGGTTGCACTCCTAACCCTTTCTGCAACGCATTAGCCTGTTAGAGGGCGCATCGTACTTACGAGTACCATTCTTGATCTTGTAGCGGTATCTGACTCGAATATTGTGTATATTATGGACTAGAAACAGATGCTAAAGTGCAAAATGTCATACGGGAGTCATTCCGTGACTGCACTATCATTATGATGGCACATAGAATCCACAATCTACTTGATTTTGACCAAGTTTCTACGCCGGCTAGTGGTCAACCGATAGAAGTAGGACATCCACAGGACTTCCTGAATAAGGCGGGTGGGGAATTTGCAAGATTGCTGGATCTGGAGTCGTGATCTAGTAGCTAGCGTGTGACTCTAGAATTTTTCTACCTGCTGATGGTCTATATCACACCGTAAAGGATTCGATATTTCGTATCATCCGCTTCACTGGTCGTAATTGTATTCCCTGTTATAATATCTCCTGTAGGATACACTATAAGTCCGGCGTCTTCATATAAGTGGAAGGTAAAAAGGAAAGATGAATAAGACAGATAAGAAGTAAGCCTTCGTTTTCAAATCGAACTTCTCTTACTCTATCATTTATACTCCGACTATACACTAAAAGCTGTTGAAGATATCTGTTCTCTATTCTCATAGAGCGGTGGATCAGGCCTTCACAAATACACCCAGTACTTGGTGCAACATGCATTTCCCCGATGTAAGGTCGCGATTCGTACATTGTGGGGAATCGGTCTATCTCTTGGAAATCAATGGGAGACATGAATATAGTGATAGTGTACTAGCTAAATTGGCCAACTCATTATGCAATCTTGAGATTTAATATATCAGTATTACTAGTGTCACGACAACTCCTGTCTTGTTCTCACACGTAGTTGTCCTTGTGTCAACCTGTTGCAACAGGTTGACAAAAGGACAAGGAAAAAGAGAGATATCCCCATAACCCTACCACATTGCAGAGTGTAGGCGACATAGTTACTGACACAGGTCCGCCGTCAGAGTGACTGGCTGGGGGCACCCATAGACCTTCTTACTAGCTGGGGTACTGTAACAGTCGGCATCATTGGCCGCACAGTCAAAGGCCACACAGCCGTCTCCAGGACTGAGCGAGTTGGGATCCGCTGCGAAGGGGTTACCCCATTCCGTGCTCAGTTCATCTTGAAGAAAAATGCAGTTAATAAAAGACTTCTAGCTGACAGATACATTGGGTGTACTCACAGTACGCGTAGTCCGGGTTGGACGAGAACGAATAGCCAAAGAAGAGAGGCGTATCCAGCGTCTTTGTTTTGGCGATCTTGACGGTCTGCACATTCCATCTCCAGTCAGTTTCCCTTGCTATATGGAGTATTGTGTAGGCTGGAAAAGGACAAAGTAACGTACCGAGCCAGATGTTCTAAATTGTTCGGAGAAAGTTCCTCCCTGGGGAACGGTGGTGAGAGGCCCGGGGGCGCTGCCATCAAAAGGGAACGACTGCACATAGATAGAGGTGGCACAGTGGTTGTTCACCACGGCATTCTGGGCCGCGACCAGGCCGAAGAGGGCACCAAATGTAATCAGGGAGGTCTTCATGGCTGGTATTTCGCTTTTTGTTTTGCAGTAGTAGCTTGGATTATCTGTTTCTGTGTTTCCCTCCCAACAAGGGAAGGAATTGGCGGTCTTTATATAGGAATTTTGGTCGACCGAAGATTTACCGATGGAGTACATCCAGGACGCGTTTGATGGAGTACATCCGGGGCGCCTTAGATCAAAGGCGTCCTGTCTAAGACATGGCACCCATTCCATGTCTTAGACTGCCATGCCACCAACGGGGGTCCTTCCACGGCCAATCAACACGGATGGCAGTTGAGACATTCGCATCACCGCCACTGCATGTACTCCGCATCAAACACATTGCATCAGGTAGCGTTACATCCACCCCGTGACCCCGCCATCCCGCCAATCCCTCAACAATAGTACTAGCTGGAGCTTTTGTTGATGATTCTCTGGAGCAAATGATGATTTCAGCGGTGTGGAGAACTTGCCAGAACCAAGGAATTCGTCGGTTTAATGACCTTGGTCAGCTGGTACCAAGAATGCCATGTCAGTCATGCGATCACACTGCCTCGTTCAAGTTCGTATAATACCCACCTTGACGAACTCTTGTTGCCGGAACCGACTTGGGATTTCCGTAGATGAAAAGGCGGATTCAAACGGATTCAAACGGATTCAAACAAGCGACGGTCTGCTACCGTAAGGCGTAAGGAGGCAAACAATGCAGCCATGGAACCCATGCCACACCAATGCACCGTTCTAGTATACTGTACGAAGAAAGAGATGCTGTCCCACTAACTATAAATTGGATCTATGCTACGAGGCGCCACAACAGTCACTTGGGGCGATTATTAACGGATGTTACTATCCATAGATGGGGAAATCCCTGGTAGAAATACGGGGTACTGAAACCCGGAAGATCCTCGGACCGGAAATTAGCACAGTCCATATAAAAATGCATAATATGCTTAGTAAGATTGTCCGAATTCCATGCATAATATGATTAGTAAGATTGTCCGAATTCCATACATCTCATGCAGCCAGATTTCTGCCATATTCTTTATTTGTATGGTTTATTATACCCATGTTGCTCACTAGCAGGTTCATTAAATAAAGGTTCATCTGATCATTTTTATTTTCTTCCCGTTATCTTGAAGTTTCAACTTCGGACATGGGAATATAGAGATACTGGGATATATATACGTAGTGGTAAATGTCTCATTTTTTTAGACTTCGCAACACTACCAGAACCACCTGGGCAGGGTATTTTGATTATTAAGGCAAATTTAATAGTAATATAACTAGGTATTTTAGTTCTTCTGCTGTTCTAAAATAAGGCATTCAGCCTCGACTCCCCCCCAAAAAGGGTTTGGACCCTGATAGCTATACCGCCTCGTCCTATGCTCTATACTACACATCAAATAGTTATCTATGTTGTAGATTGTTATACCTACAATTGTACCGACATTTTATCCTAGTTGTAATACTATTCCCAAATTCTTTCCTCTCTAATTATAGTGTATCATTTAGATTATTTCGATGTCTTTTGAATCTACAACATACTACAGGAACCATAGCATTGATCCCTAAACATATGGTTCTCTTAATCAATTTATGGTGTTCTTGCTCCTATACTTGCAATTCTCAAGCATAATCTCCGGCAGGGTCGGTCTATACCTACCTTCTTTTTGATTCCATTTCAAACGCGAATTCATGATAACCAGAAAATACCACATTATTTTTTTTTAGGTCCCAGCATTCCGTAATCATATGGTGCATAACATAAGTCACTCCAAAAAAACACAGGTAAATTATAGTAGTGATTGGTTCCAAGGTCATTTCTCCGTTTGCTGTCTCGGGGACCACTTACCCCTTTTCCAGGAGCGTTTGTAGCCATTCACACGTACCCAAATCCTTTTCTCAGTTCTAAAATAATAATACACTCAACACGAGTCAAGTCAGTATACCGCGTTTGGATAGACAGGTTCCTCCCAACCTGGAGATTCAAATAAGGATACTGACATGCTATACATTCTAGCGACAGCCTCTGGACGTCTGCTATTGCCGAACTCTCAGATTCACAAAAGGCGTCCATTGAATTGGGCAGAAATAGTAAACTATAAGCGTTATCTGACTTACTTCTCCACACTCGTGAACAGGAGGAGCGTTGTGTGGGCAAGTCATGACGGCGGAAAAGAAGAAAGGGGGAAGTCATCATTACCAGAGACCTCTGGTAGTGAACTAGGAGGACAAATTCAAATATATTGCGGATACAATCATTCAGATGGATCCGATCCATAGCGCCTTACTATGGGTTACAGTAAGGTTATATATATAGGTAATATGCCTTGGATACGCGCTGTCTATGGCGATCGGCACTAACAACTTGCAACATATCAGACCGTTGGTAGCGACTTTAAGAATTGCAATTGCGTTCTAGAAGGCGCAGCACTTATTATAGAGGTACTGTGCCGCAGTCTGGTATATTAAAAGGTTTGAAGTTGTGTCAAAAGTCCTCGGATATCTTTCTCGAGTCAAGCAATATTTTAAGGATCAGACACTCAGTCAGTTAAGTGCATTCAGGTGTTTCAATAGGTTTCAATGCGACTATTCAATATTGAAACAGAGAGAATTGTAAAAAGTGTGCTCCACATACACGCCGATTTTGCGAAGGAGCTTGGAAAAGTTTCCGTTATGCAACAGGTGATTACAGGTTGCAGTAATCTTGTCACTATGCGTATGCTTTTCCCTTGTATCCAAAAAGGAACATGGAGTTGGTTATGAGGAGTCGGATGAAAAACCGAATGCTTCAAAATGACCGGTCGTAGGCATGTAGGTGCCAAAAAACTAGGTCTAAACCAGGGTCTATGTACCGATGATATACAAAAGATACATAATCATATAACTTCAATGTTATCATCTGCCGGGTAGGTGATGGTGGGCTTGACACATATACTCAGTGCTACATGACCATTACGAACAGACACAATATGTCGAGAGAACGATTTTTTCATTGAGCAACCATCTATTACGGCAGCTGCACAAATAGAGATAACGAACAGGATTTCCGTCAGCTTCCAACTACAAAATTGTCTACGGCGACAAGATATCGGCACTACTATCGCAGGTCGTATCAGGAGCATCTGTAATCTTGTCCCAAGTTAGCAATTGTTTGCAAATTTGGAGAGTGAATAGTCCAAGTCAAAAGCATGTGTGAGGGTAGAGGCATGGCGTCAGCAAAAAATTAGAGTGTTGTTGTTGCATTATTTTAATCTTCAGAGCGCCCCGGAGGGGGGCGTAATGCTCGGGGTTAAAAATTTATAATCATCCGCCAAGGTGATATGAGGTGATTTGTGTGCAAGCGGGAGGGGATGAGTGGTAAAAATAATTGAAAACTCACCAACTCTGTGGAAACGAACAATGGGCGTAGCTACGTCCGTTATACGAGTCCTAGGTTTCCGAGGGAAATCCATTGCCAAGACATGTTGTTTCATTCCCGATCGCTATTTCAAGCGCCGGTTCAAGTAAATCTAATACATGGCATTCGCATCCCGTGGAGGAAGCGCTTAGTCGAAGAGACCGAAGCCCATGTCCTCATCGGACTCCTCCTCCTCCTCAGCGGGAGCTGCGGCGGCAGGGGCGTCACCGCCGGAAGTGGCGGCGGCGGCGACAGGGGCAGCAGAGGCGTAAGCATCGGGGTTAGCGATGCGGTCCTTGAGATCCTCAATCTCAGCCCAGCTGTAGTCGGTGCTGATGGCAGCAGCAAGGACCTTCTTGTATCCGTTGATGAGGGAGTGGATAACGGAGGGAAGGGTGGGGTAGTTGGCAGCCAGAGAGACAGCAGTGATGGTGGAGATAGCCTGGGAGAAGGCGGACAAGAGCTGCTCATCGGTGATGTCGAGGACATCGGCGCTGAAGCACTGGCCGTTCTCGTAGACCTGGGTGATGGCCATACCGTAGGTGAACGGAGAGATGTTCAGCAGGTTAAGGAGGGTAGCCTCGGAGGCACCGACCTTGTTGCCAGCCTCAACGAGCTTGAGGTCGGAAACAATCTCAATGGTACCACGGGCAATCTTGGTGGGGACACCGAGAGCCTGGAAGAAGGCGGTCTTACCGGGCTCCATACCAGTGTTACCAGCGGGGATCCAGACATCATCGGGGGCGACGGCACCAGCACGAGCGGGAGCAGCAACACGGTTGGCAAGGATTCTCTCCTTGATGGACTTGAGGTCACCGTTGGTGAAGATGAAACCAACGTTGCCACGGACGTGGGGAAGGAGACGCTCCCACTCGGGGTTCTCAGTGACGAAACCCTTGAGGGCACGACGAACCATGGTGTTCTTACCCATCAGGACGACGGCCTCGCCACGGAGGGCGATACGGATCTCGTGCATCTGCTGAGAGCTGACATTGTCAACTCCAACGATGAAGATGGTGCTGTACTCATTGAGACTGTAACATAAAGATTGTTAGAAGTTTGGAAGCGTATCAATTGCCAGGTGCCATCGAGGGAAAACCAACAGAGTACGCAGCTTCTCGAAGTAAGCGGCCTTGGTTGCGGACTTGCCCCCCATTTCTTCTTGATTTTAGTGAAGATAGGTTGTTTAAGGGAAAGTCTATCGTTGTGGTGGTGAATGGAAGAGAAGAAAAGAAAGAGCTTGCCGATTTCGGGAAAATCAATTTTGGTGGTGCGCTCGCTAGTGGATCACGTGATGCGAAAAGTAGACCCGCTCATGATGGAGAGACATGGCCGGAATTCAATCAGAGGGATCTCGAGAGCTCTTACTTCTGTTATTTGTTGTCTACTAGGCTACAATTGGTGCACAATTAGCACATCTGTGGGCCCATTGATCATTCCCATTTTGTGAATCAACACACTTGATCATGGTCGGTCTCCAACATCCGTTCCAGTGTCTGCGATATGTCAACAGGCAGTCGGTAGGCCAATCGGATATCCTCATCGCCACTGCTGGTCGCAATCTCTACTCTTACGATGCGCTCAGTGGTCAGCGTCTGGATGTGTGGCCTCAACCTGTAGATGCCAATGCGGGGGATAAAAGCTCTGACGCAGCTCCCGCATCTGAAAGCCAAGGCCCCCCAGAAAAACGAAGGAAGCTGTCTTCAACCTCTGAGGAACAGAAGGATGCCAAATCCGAGCCAAAACCTAAGGATTCGAACAAAGAAGCTTCCAACTCCTGGACCAACATTCCTCTCCTGACTGTTGCCCACGGCAAATATGTAGTGATCATGACCTCAGAGGACAAATGTGTTCGAGTCTTGAGTTTGGACGGCAAAGGCAAACTCCAGCAATTGAGTGCTCGGTGAGTGTCTGTTTTTCCTATCTACAAGCTCGCCAAACTCATCATTTATAGTACAATGCCCAAGAAGCTCTCTGCGCTTACTATGACTCCCGATGAAAACAACATCTTGACTGGTGACAAATTCGGAGATGTGTACACTTTCCCACTAATTCCGAGCGGAGAATACGTGAGGGTCCAGGCCCCAGCAAAACCGTATGAGCCATCTGCCACAAACCTCACGGTGCATACAAAACGCAACCTGGAATCATTGGAGCAACAAATGCGACAGGCTGCTCTATCAAAGACCAACCAAGCAGAACGAGTTGTGCTGAACTTCGAGCACCAACTCATTATCGGTCACGTTTCATTGTTGACAGAGTTGATTTCTGTTACCCGACCTGCGGACTCGACCGTTGGCAAGCGGAGTTACATCCTAACTGCGGATCGCGACGAGCACATCCGTGTTTCTCGTGGTGTTCCCCAAGCACATGTAATTGAGCAGTTCTGCTTTGGCCACACTTCATTTGTTAGCAGTCTGTGCGTCCCTTCGTTCGAACCCAAGGTTCTCGTCTCAGGTGGTGGCGATGACTACCTGCTTTTGTGGGACTGGCTCGAGAACCGGATCTTACAGAAAGTTCAGCTTCCCGGTTCGGAAGGAGAGACCACGGTGCGCGGCATTTGGGATGTTTCCCTTGAGCCTACCGCAGACAATGCCAATGCTGTAAAGGCTATCTTTGTTGCAATTGAAGGGTACGTTCCAATAATCATTAATGATATCTGTAATTCTCCTAACATTCAGAGCAGGTCTTCACAGCTTCTTTGCTACACTCTGGAAAGCGACAACACGATAGCTTACCAAGATACCCTCCAGCTATCAGGAAATGTTCTTGATCTGATTGATCTAGGTTCCAGAGGCTCTATTCTTGTTGCCGTGGATACTTTGCGGCAATCCAATTCGACAAGTGCCTGGAAGTCGGCTTCCCAACCTCCTCTCGAAACCTTCCGCCTCAGTTCTGGAAAGTGGGTTCCTGTAGAGGACTCCATGGTTATCCAAATCAACTCAGAAGGCACCTCAAGTCTCCCTACGACAATAGAGGAGAAACAACAAAAAGAGCTGAATGATTCAATGTACAATTTGAGCAATCTGCGGAAGCGAGGTGACTACGACGAATAAAAGCATGGTTTTGATGAATGTACAGCAAATGATCAATTAGATTTCACATACATATATATGTAATGCAGCAGTCTCCATTTAATTGTCCAAGCCAAAAAAAAAAAAATCTCATAGTCCTAAATCGGTATCACCTTGAGCAATATATATTTCTGGTAACTCTTCCCGCACCATCCTTCTTTTCACTGCCTCTTCATCTCTTTTACCCCCTATTATGAAACAAAGACAAGGTATCATAGACCTGAACTAAGTACGAGCAGAACTGTTCCCATAAAAACTCTAAAATGGATACCAACCTCAGAGCCTGAGCCTTACTGGGGATAATCTCATACGGAGCACCAAGTACCAAGTTAACTAGCAAGTCAGAGTGTGCCCTTATAGGATGGGCCTGAGGGCTGAGACATTATTAATTCATAGATTTAGCTCTGCTGAGGATATCCCGCAAATTTTCTCATCCAATCGGACCCCAATCATAGTTCTTAATTGACTTATGGTGGTTAGAGGCAGGCTAGAGCATCTTTAAGCTCTCGGAGGCTCCGGTGACTCGGTGTTTGATCTACGGGGCAGCTATAGACGTAGTCCTTGACTGACAGTAGGGCTTGGGGAAAAGTTATAATAGATATCTAGAAGGTCAGATAGATCAAACTCTAGTGGAGCAAGTTGTCTAATAAGAGATAATGTGTGTCGGTGATGTTCATGGCTAAACACACAACCATCTTAATCGATTGACAACTCGAATTACAGCTATAGTTTAACTAATGGATATGAAACTACGTAACTAATGCCAAAACAAAAGTAAAACAAAAGTAAAAAAAAAGAAACCTCGGGAAGAAAACGCAGTTATGAGTGTGTACGGGTATAACACTTTTAGTCATGGGCCGCAGTACCCGGAGAACCTTCTTATAATCCCACTTCTCCCCCTCCATCCAACTTGCATTATCCACCAACACAATGCAGGAACAATTTGAGCCTTTGAAAAACGACTTGCTGTTGAGGGCCGCACGGGGTATGTTTACTTCCGTGTTCTGTGTTTTAATCGGAGCTGACAATCGCAGGCGAGAAGGTGGAGCGTCCTCCGATATGGGTTATGCGACAGGGTGAGTTACCCTCATTCGTGCGCCACTTCAACGGTAATTGATTGACATTTTTCCCTTTTGTTCAAAAGCTGGCAGATACCTCCCCGAATATCATGAGGCGAAGGCCGGCCGTGACTTCTTCGAATGCTGCCGCACACCCGAAATCGCATCGACCTTGACCCTCCAGCCAATTGAGCGTTATGAAGGCCTCATCGACGCCGCAATTATCTTCTCCGATATTCTAGTCATTCCTCAGGCCATGGGTATGGTCGTGGAGATGCTGGACAAGAAGGGACCTCATTTCCCCGAGCCGCTCGACTCCCCGACAGACGGACAGTACGAGAAGGTGATGGCGAAGAAAGTGGATGTGAAATCAGAGCTGGACTACGTCTATAAGGCAATCACCCTCACACGGTTCAAGCTGAAGGGCCGGGTGCCCTTGATCGGCTTCTGTGGTGCACCATGGACCCTGCTGTGCTACATGGTTGAAGGCGGTGGCAGCAAGCTTTTCGTGCAGTCCAAGAAATGGGTCTACAAGTACCCTGCCGAGGCACAGGCTCTTCTGCAGAAGATTGCTGAGATCTGTGTGGAATACCTCGCGCTTCAGGTCGCTGCTGGAGCGCAGCTAGTGCAGGTCTTCGACTCATGGGCCGGCGAGCTGTCTCCCGCCTCGTTCAAGTCGTTCTCGCTTCCTTATTTGCGCCACATCTCCGCCAACCTCCCTAAGCGGCTGCAGGAGATGGGCCTGGAGCCTGTTCCGATGACTGTCTTCGCCAAGGGCGCCTGGTACGCTCTGGATGACCTTTGTGATTCCGGGTACAATGTTGTCGGCTTGGACTGGCTGCACGATGCCGGTGAGGCCATGCGCATTGCCAATGGTCGTGTGACTATCCAGGGCAATGCGGATCCTGGCATGCTCTACGGAGGCCCCCCGGCCATTACTGCCACTCTTGAGCCCATGGTTGAGGGATTCAAGAAGGGCAAGCAGGGATGGATCTGCAACTTAGGCCACGGTTAGTTGAACCTTATAATTTGGGGTTGCATATCATTCAACTAATTCTCTCTTAACGCAGGTGTCACTCCATTCGTCGACCCCGAGAACCTTAAGTTCTTCTTTGAAGAAATCCACCGCTTGACCGTATAATTGTGTTTTATGAATCTTGAAAGCGTCGGCTTCCTCCCCGACTCAGATCGAATGACTACATTAGATCTAAAAACACATCTCTTGGGGCGTGAATATTTTCAATTCTGGGGGTATTTAGGGCTATGATATATGCAGGCCTTATGAAATTAGACAGCGATATCCTCGTTCCTGTATAGCAGACACTACAGTTAGTATTGATGATCATGAAACAGCCAACAATCCTCGAGGCAACAGCGAGCAGACCGAGAGCCGGTTTACGCCTTGCGATGGACCAATCACCCAACACAACATACCATAACTCAGGCTTTTCCTTGATGAATTTGGCCATGAATTCCTTGCACTCGGCATTATCCAAGACAACAACCTCCTTGCCCTTGTTGAGCAGAAGCTCCTCACCACCCACGAAGTTCTTGTTCTCACCAATGACAACCCGCTTCACCTTGTAGAGGATACAAGCACCGGTACACATATCACAGGGCGAGAGGGTGGTGTACATAGTAGCACCCTCGTAAGCAGAGGCAGGAAGACGGCCGGAGTTTTCAAGGGCGGACATCTCAGCCTTGGATGCGTTAGCGGTAGTTCATGAACGCTATAATAGTGGGATATAGATATAGATCGACAAGATATCAATTGGAGGATATCACGCTATACTGACATGCAAGACAGCGCTTCCATTCTGGACGCGCATGTTGTGACCACGGCCAAGGATCTTTCCATCCTTCGAGACCAGGGCAGCACCGATTGGCACACCTCCCTCAGAGAGGCCCTGCTTCGCCTCTTCGACGGCGGCAATGAACCCAGGATCCTGTTCCATTTTGAAAAGTGTAGTAATTGAGCTGAGTGTGAGTTACGGAGTAAAGAGGGGGACAAGATAAGAAAACTACGAGATAGGGAGTACGGAAATATAATCCAGGATCGGAGAGTTCCCCTCTATGACGCTGGAACCAAGTGGAGAGCGTGAAGAGCTTTTCCCCCCTCGCCTCTTGGCTTATCGATAAGAGAGATATCCATGGAAGTGGCTGGAGAGTGGCTGTCAGTGGCGAGGGTACAAAATTTTCTGCATCGTGAGTTACTGGTACATTTACAGGGATTGTATGCAGGATACGGAGTACAATGTGCAAAAACCCGTATACAACCCTCATATGACATGCCTATTAATCCAATAAATTGCTAAATTAACAGCGATTTGATAGTGAATGATCTCATTCCAGACATCTAGACATACATCTAGGTGATGGATGAAATATACATCTTTAGTCAGCAGTAAAAAAAATTACATGGAAGCGCGGAGAAGACTTGCGAACGTGATCGAAAACCGCAGAATCCCGTGGAATCGGCGCTCGGGCCAATTTGGGATGTACATAGAAGCCACCAGAAGAGCTGAAAGTGAAGAATAGCCCGTATTGTAGAGCGATTTGTCGATTCTAGATTGAAAAATAGCAAAATCTGCTTCAAAGCGAGACAAAGAAAACTAGTGTCAAATCGTCAATCCTTAGTTGCCCTGGTAATTTATTGGGTAATTTTACGAGGTCCATACTGGTGCCTGGGTAAAAAAGTTACTCAGCCTTTTTTTGGCTTCGATTATTATTGTTCAGATAACCATCTCGCCCTTTCTCTCCCCCTCCTCTACTTTCTTCATCTCCAGCCAGGACTTCAAATACCCGCAATTGTTGTCCATTTGGCACTTCTCATATAAAAGCCGTCTTGAAGTTTTTGGCGCCTTTGTCTCCCCTCCATTCTCCCGTTCCATTTCTGGATTCCATCGGAATACCTAATACTGATATTCTTACGCCTCTGATTCCCCGCATACTTCACAATGGTTAAGGAAACCAAGTACTACGACACCCTTGGGGTATGTTAAACTATACTCGGCTGATTCTCGGACTGGCTTAATTCGTGCTTGAAATCTGACTTGGTGTTTCTTTCATTTAGGTCGCTCCCACTTGCACTGAGGCGCAGCTCAAGACTGCCTATAAGAAGGGTGCTCTCAAGTACCACCCTGGTATGTGACAATTCCGGAGGCTCCGATACCATATATAGGAAACACTCAGCTGACATCCCTTTGTTACCTGTAGACAAGAACACCAACAACCCCGATGCCGCAGAGAAGTTCAAGGAACTGTCCCACGCCTACGAGATTCTTTCCGACCCGGAGAAGCGCCAACTGTATGATCAGCTCGGCGAGGAGGGCCTGGAGCACGGCGGTGGTGGCGGCGGCATGAACGCCGAGGATTTGTTCTCTCAATTCTTCGGCGGCGGCGGCGGTGGCCCCTTCGGCGGAATGTTCGGCGGCGGCATGCGTGATCAAGGCCCGAAGAAGGCCCGCACAATTCACCACGTGCACAAGGTTAACCTCGAGGATATCTACAAGGGCAAGGTCTCCAAGTTGGCTCTCCAGAAGTCTGTCATCTGCGGTGGCTGTGATGGCCGCGGCGGAAAGGAGGGCGCTGTCAAGGAGTGCGTGGGCTGCAACGGTAGCGGTATGAAGACTATGATGCGCCAGATGGGTCCCATGATTCAGCGTTTCCAGACCGTCTGCCCCGACTGTAACGGCGAGGGCGAGATCGTCCGTGATAAGGATCGCTGCAAGAAGTGTAACGGCAAGAAGACCGTCGTTGAGCGCAAGGTTCTTCACGTTCACGTCGACAAAGGTGTGCGCGATGGCCACAAGATTGAGTTCCGCGGCGAGGGTGACCAGATGCCTGGTGTCATGCCCGGTGATGTCGTGTTTGAGATTGAGCAGAAGCCCCACGCCCGCTTCCAGCGCAAAGGCGACGATCTGTTCTACCAGGCCGAGATCGATCTGCTTACCGCTCTTGCCGGCGGTGCCATCCACATTGAGCACCTCGATGATCGGTGGCTGACTGTGAACATCGCCCCCGGCGAGGTTATCGTTCCTGGTATGTGACTTGCTTTGGTTTCTAACATAAGCCTTGTGAAACTTGTTACTAACAATTCTTTCCAGATGCCATCAAGGTTATCCACGGCCAGGGCATGCCCTCATTCCGCCACCACGACCACGGCAATCTGTACATCAAGTTCGATGTCAAGTTCCCCAAGAAGGAAGAGCTCCAGAACCTGGAACTCCTTGAGCAGGTCCTTCCTCCTCGCTCAGAGAAGGTCGTGCCCCCGACTGACGCCATGGTCGAGGATTTCGAGCTTGAGGACCCCGAGAACGAGCACGACCAGGCCCGCGCCCACGGCGCAGCCGCGACCGGCATGGACGAGGATGAGGATGACGTGCCCGGCGGTGCCGAGCGGGTGCAGTGTGCTTCGCAGTAAAAGGATTTCGGAGACAATTTCCATGCCGTAAATGGGGGTTGATGCTAGGCCAATGATGAAGACTTCGCTTATGATACCATGTGAAGGGGGCCATCTCCTTAACCCCGATTTGACGCGGGGGACCTGTTTGTTTTCTTTATACTTTGCAATGGCGTTTCCTCCGAAGACCTGGAAGATATCATTTTCTCTTTTTTCTCTTTGTCTTCTCGGGTTCCCTTTCCCAATTTCTCCTGTAATCCTCTTTCAAATTCCTTCTCGCCTTGTCCAATTCTTTTTTCTTTTCTTCTTTTTTGCATCCACGTTTCGGGTCCTTGATCCCTTGCTTTTCCATTGCTTTTGTCGCCCATTTTACGTTTTCAATGGGAACCGGGGTTTGCGTGGTGGGAGTTGCGCTGACGGTAGGAAAGAGTCATGGATCGAACACGCATGAGACAAGACCACAATTGCGGGCCTGACTCTTGCGAACAGATCTCAAAGATTTGTGTTGCCCATGCTGGCTTTGTTCTAGGACGAAGCTCTAGGAGGGGCCGCGGCGTGATCATGATGGATTCGTGCTTTTTTTTTTGTTAGCCTGCACTCTGATGATGATATTTGAATAGACATTGCATGTTTTCGTTCCAATGCATTTGCTCATCCTATGGATGGTTTGTTTGATATGAGTCGAGTTGTTGTTGGTAGTCGTACATGTAGTCGTCTGAGTGAAGGAAAGGAGGTGGGAGTGCGCCGAGATACTAGCTTCCTTGGAAGTCCTCAAGGTCCTCTGTGTTGTTGTGGGACTGACTTCCAAGGTCGTCCTGTGAATTTTAGTGGTAGGTATGTTGATCTTTGTACATAACTATGGAGTGATGGCTACATCGTAGAGTGATGTGTCGGTGAGGGCTATTCAAGCAAGAATCGTGAAGATACTACGTTTGTGGTGTGATGTGACAGTTGCTCCTTACCTCGGCAATCATAGGTACTAATTAGAGACTCGATATTCAACTATGATGACCTGAACGTTAGAAGGTGTTGAGGCGGCCTTAATCCCTCGGCCTGGCTCTCTGCTCACCTAATTAACTAGTTGATCTTCTTTTCTCCCCAGTCAACAGCTTATCCAATCTATAATTTCTTTCCCACCTTCACCTCCCTTCACCTTCAAGGGCCTTTCTCCTCATCTGTGAGCGGCGCAACCTTAGCACAGGCCTGTCGTGCTTGTTTGCGCTCTTCCTCTTCCGCCTCCTCAAGTTCCCTTCGATTTCAATCCTCCTTAAAAGAGAGAAGCGATCTGTTGAGACAGAAACAAAATTCTTTAGTTCAACCAGGTGTCTCTACTGTTGTGGTAGAATGATACTACACACCAGAGGTTGATTGTCGTCTCATGGCACCAGATGTTCTCATCAAGAAATTCGGATATCACCTGGACACGATCTTATGTGCCATGGTCAACACCGACCGCAAAATTGTGGGAAGTGTCATCAAGATTGATGGTCTCTACTACATTGACGGTCCCTTGTACAACGAAGAAGAATCCGACAACGACTTTTCAGACAGCGATGACATCAGCATCAAGAACGAACCCGATAGCGTTGGACAGCGAAAAGAGGTATTTCTGCTTACGAAATTCATCGGAGACTTGGATATGTGGGCAAATCACTAAAGTATGCGACCTTGGAATATTCCGACGAAATGGGAAAAGAAGAGTTCACATGTGAGCCCTGTGAGTTCGGCAAATCGAAGAAACAAAGCTCGAGGAAACCCCAGAAGCGCCACTTTCTACCTGGAGTGAAGTCCCACGTTGACACCCAGGAAATGAAACCAATCGGAATTGGAGGACAACGCTACTACATCCCAATCGTGGACGACGCCACTGGCCATATCGACATGAGGAGTTTTCAGGTGATATCCGAATTTCTTGATGAGAACATCTGGTGCCATGAGACGACAATCAGCCTCTAGTGTGTAGTATCCTTCTACCACAACAGTAGAGACACCCGGGTATCGACACTTTGCTTGTACGCTTCTAATAAATACAGTCGCTCCAGAGATGCTGGAAGCAACGATACAAGGGAGGGTTAGGGTAGAGAGGCTCGTCCTCGTTGGCCCGGTTTATCTTTATGAGAATCCAAAATCTCAAGTGCAGGTTCTTCAGCATGGTGTAGTCATATAGGGATTCAATCGCATCAGAGGGTCCCTCGACCATATCTGAGCCCGGATAGTTGTAGTGAATAGTCACTGACTCCAGAGTACTCTTTTGCAGCGAGAGCGACTTTGCGAACCTGTTGATCCAGAAAGAGGGGAAACAATCACAGCACTTTGGAAGCCTTGAGCTCTGATATGAGGATATTTGAACGACTTCAGTTTCTTGCATGGTGCAAAGAGATTTGAAGCTATTCTCGCCACTGTCTTGGGGTTCGAGATACTTGATCAGCGAGCTACGGGAAGGAAGAAATTCTCTGCTGCCAAATTAACCCCTAGGTTGCCTTTGAGGGTCCGCACAGAAGGCAAGCGATAGAAAGAAGCGAGATTTTCAAGGGAAAAGTCAAAACCTGTTCGCTGCGGGACAGGGAGGGATATGAATCTCGCGCGGAGAGAACATGGTTAAGTGCTTGTCTAAGCGCTCATCTTTATCCACAATGCCTCGAAGAAGAGGCTCAATGTGCATTGTTCTCAAACCGCCCTCATTCGATGTCGAGCTTCTCGATATTGGGGACTAGATAAAGCGGTACAGCCAACCAAGAGTCGCAGTTGGTGTTGCTTTGGAGAGCGTTGAAGAGCTGCCAGCGCGTTGAAGTCGGTTCGCAAGTTTATAGGCGAGACTCATTAGAGGATGGTCCTCTAGAGTATGAGGGAAGCGCGTGTTCTGGTGAGGATCCAGTGCACTCTTCTCTGGGTTCCATTTACTTAGTGTGAGACTCCGGACCGCGTGGCCCAGCTTCGGGGTTTGGAGAAGACTGCAGACTAGGAATTGTAGGACAGGTGGTTAAAATTATTTGACAATGAATGACGAAGATACTTTTGGTACAGACATGGTGAGCTCCTAGATGTGTTGATAGAAGGGAAGATAAAAAGCGGGGGAAAGGGGATGTGAAGTGAGACGGTCAAAATCTTGGAAGGCAAGTAATTGCTGTGTGAGATGGGGCTCGGGACGACCCTGATATACCCTGAGATCGTTGGATTTAAAGTCTAGGCACTGGACCTTTGAATACGGCTAGTTTACTCGGTGACTATGTCTATGTTTAAGGTGTTTGAAACTGCCAAACGGATGAATCAAATCGTTAAGATTGTTGACGACTAAACTGAGGCTGAGAAAGAGCTCAAGCGTGTGGCCATAATGATGGCATTATTGCGCGCCCTCTTGTTCCTGGTCCCCATGACTGGCGAGGTAATCGGATTGACAGCGGGCATGGCTAACATCAGGCGATTTGCCCGGCTGGTCAGTATGCTAGGTGTTGCTAGCAATGCTGCTCTGAATATTTATACGGTTGTGAATGACCTAGAAAATGCACCTCGGTTGATTATGGAACTAATCATGGCGCCACTAGCCTTGGGAGACGTGCCGGCTGTTGTGAAGTATTGTTGTGGCATCCATGCCGCTGCCCAAGCTAAACTATGTGGCACAGTGAGTGGATGCATGTCAAGGGTTGAGAAGATCACTGGTGTTTGCCTCAGAATCTAAGCCTGACAGGTGATATCCACGAGTTGCATGTGTTTTGGGTTACACATTCTAGAGGAGCGAGACTGTGTTTGTTCGAAATGCTGAACTACTACATGCTATTGAAAATGAATATCATGAATATGGAGCCAAGTCCTTTACTAACACGTTGTAAAGGGTTCTACTAGCTTATACAATATTCTGGATTGGTTGTGACCGGAGTCAGTCTTAACAAGCGGATAAAGGTGTTCAATGAATATGGATACTGGACACTAGGTGACATGAGAACTGAATATGATTTGCATGAGATTATATATAGACTTGAGTAGTTGAGAAAAAGAATTGTTGTCTTTATGTGTGCGTGGAGTCGATCTATATCGTAGTCCTGGGAATAAAGAAAGCAGTTAGACGGGTTCAAGCAATCATTGGGACAGAGGACATGAACTGACTGTACCTTATGTGGAGACCCATACCCTTAGAACCCGATAGATGCCAAATGGCGAGGGGACAGAGAACCATTATAAAACAAAATCCGGTCATGGTTGTCTGTCTTGTATTCGAAGAATGGACATTTTCCTATAGCGCACTGGTAGGATATCGACCGGGGATATTTCGCACGCCGACCCGCTATGATCTGTCTGCTCCAATGTCCACAGGAACAAGTAGGGTTTTCTCCCGAAACCCCTCGTGTGTCTCCGAAGCAGGCAAATTCTCCGCAGTGTGTGCATTTGTAGTATGGACGATATGCATTGCCATTCGCATTGTATGGACTACAGTGATGTTCTTTGGTCGGTCCGCGGCAATAAAGACAGCGCGAATTGAAAGGACTGGTCATATTTCAGAGTAGAACAGTTGTGCGCTGAGGTAGTGGTTGGTGTTTGTGCAAGCAGATATTTGGGGGTGATTCTCAGGACTTGGGGATGAAGGAAAAATATCGAATATTAATAGGACAGTAGTCTAATATACAAGACGGTGAGGCTCAGCCTATGTGTGCCCAAGGCTGACATGAGTCATGTAGGCTATATGGCTATGTCCATATGAGAGAGCGCCGGACTCGTGTGCACAATAATCTCTTGAGATATGGCCATTCACGTGCTTAGTTCATGGCGATTGCTTTGGGGAAAGTTACCCTTATTTTAGTAGTCCCATTTTCCTTTTAACCTGTGTGATATATATATACCTAGGAAATTTTAGCCTAGTCAATAACCTTTAGTATTGCGGCGTCTCTATACTTTGATGATTTACATATAACTAGTGGGTCTTTTTAGAGTTATATTTAGTTCTTTTCAGAACATTCCGTATTTTCTATGGAAATATGAAGTTCAAGCGCAGTTCAAGCCCAAGGCAGAATCAGGTAATGACTGCGCCAAAATGCGAACCAATGATAGACTTACACGAAGCTGCGCAGCGAACAACAAGAAAGTGATGTCCCTATAAACCCTTGCCATATTAACACAATATAGTTGAGAAAAAGTTACTAGAACATCAATGTTTGGATAAAATCAGTTTCAGTAGCTAAAGCTTGGTCTATTATATCAACAATAATCATTTGCGTGCAAACTGCGTACTCATGGTACTCACTATGCCTAGAAGGTAAAGGTTGACCTCGATTTCCCCAAACTTAATCAATATGAGTTTAATTGAGATTTCTTTAAAATTAAGTAGATACAATAATAGTCGGCCACTTATGCGGCCTTATCATGTTTTTTAGGTAGTCTTTGTATCTTTTTAGATGTCCTTTTAGGTGGTATATATATATATATTTGCAGGCGGTAAAAAAAGGCATACTTTGTGCAAGAGACTTTTCTACATAACCAGGGATTCCCTACACATACATATAGTAAATAACATTTATTTCATACATTGCATGGTTAGCGCATTGGGAATTACGCTAGAGCACTAGGCAAAGTATGAAACCCTGTGTTTGTGCGTATAAAACTTTCAACAGACCAATCACTCGAACTCTTTTCTGTGATCTCATTTCCCCTCTCTCCCACCTACCTCGATCTACCTCCTGTGCCGCAGAAAATAGACTTTCCCCCTCTACTTTGGCCTACTTGAGGGTCGCATGACGGCATAATAGCTTGATCCATCATCGTGGGAGTTTGTAGTTTACCGAACCACCTACACACCTAGGTCCCTACTACATGGCCCCGTATAATTGACCTCCTAACGTCCTATTTTAAGGATCTGATGTATGACGAGTATCATTCGAACTTGAACAAAACCAACGACCGGGGGCCGACTATATATGATGAGTTTTGGGCTAAGCACCACGCCGCAAAGTTTTCCGATGTCGATCTTACTTATATATCTGCTATATAGGCACCATCCTACGACAAGGATTCACTTCAAACACAAGTAACCTGGATTAACTGGGTATGGAAGTATTTATATTTCTAATCGACGTTGAATATGCTAATTTTGGCTTTATAGGTATTTCTTTTTGATGACCGTGAGTGGATTAGCCGACGTGATATGTGTAGGAAAATCTAACCTTTATTCTATTACCTTAAGAATCCGATGAGAGTCACCTAAAGGATGACCCTGTTGTAGTGGAAGAAGAACTTGGCAAGATGATAGAAATCCTGAATGGAACATGGCCACTGGTTTCAACACCCGGAAATCCCCTTAAGTATACATTCCAGACGATCTGGGATCGCATCAGAAAGGTACCGAATTCTCCTTCGCCTAGTACTTAAATTCCTAGCGAGTTAGAGCACGCTAGTCCTCATCTCATCGTATGTTACATCGAAGAAGATACGTATCTCACACGATTTGAATTCATCGGGATTTATTCTCAACAACACGCTAGCAGCCACACAACAGCGGTTGAAAGATGCACATCATCATTTCTTTTGTGGACAACTTCAACAGGTCTGTGAAATAGGTTATTTACGTATAGGGCCAAGCTCAATGGAATGGTTCATGCGAGGTTGACCTGCGGAACTGTGTATCATTATGTGAATGTCGAGGTAGTTGTCCGAAGAGGTGCGATTTGTCGAGTGGTAGTAAGGACAAGAAGCCTCAAATATTGAAGCTAGCTGACTTTCTTCGAGAGGGACGAGAAACGGTGTGTTGGTGATGGACGACAGGGACTAGGAAGACCGAGGAAGGAGAGTTGATTGTGTGAAGAGAGAAAGCCTGGTGAGCTATGTAGCTAGATCGTATCCAGGTATCAACTCACTGCCTTAAGGTAAACTGCTGTCTTGAAATTGTAAGCAACCCACGCCTATCTCAACATATAGTCAATAGATGTAAGTACACAATGAGACACTTGTCATGCCTAGCAGGATGGGTTTATCATGACCTTTGGCCTGATCCCAACGCAAATTCCGAGAGAACCCGAGACTGATAGAAACTTAGACGTCTCATTTGTCTCAGCTGCCTCAGTCAGGTCAATCGGATGAGTCCGTGGAGCAACTTGATGAACCGAAGTCTAAAGCTGGATAAACGGTATGGCTAGGGGACGGCTAGAGAGGAAATTCTGGGGGCCAGTTCTTTCCTGCGCCATGATATCAATATTCCAGCTACTCCGTACATAGGTCGGGTAAATAAGATTTGACTTGCCAAAGTACCTACGCTTCCCAGGATGACGAGATAAAATAACGTGATTGTATCACGCAATAACACTGGGGGCTTGGGCCGGGCACTAGAGATCCGCTCTACTTTGTATTGACTTCAGCTAATATTTTGGAGGATTTGATCACATTATACAGGCATTGTCCGATTGCGAAATATCAGTGTTGTTCATCTACCAAGTATCTACTCCGTACGAGTAGTGTGTACCCTGATCTTAAGCTTTGAAGGCATCTACCTGTATATTATGCCCAAATGCTCTAAACTCACCGGTATCGGAATAAGACTTGGCCATATGTTCTAAAACAAAGCCAATTTAGTGTAATTAGTAACCTCTTAGGTACGACCTTTGTCATAAGAGCCGGAGATGCTTCGGCGTAAATCTTGGAACCGGTGCATTTCTTTTCTCCGAGGGATTTTGAATCCCATTTCATGATCATGCTAGCTCGTCGTTAAAGTGACAAGGGTTAGGAGTGCTAAGTGAAAACCTGCCTAGACAGGTCCAAGGACACACCTTACACACAATAATATCGGGCCACGTCCTCGGGATTCCCCCGCAAAAGTGACTTTAGGGTCACCCCTGCATGTGCACACATACATGTGAGGACCAGCAAGCACTTAGAACGGTTCGTGTCGTCAGTCACACAGACACAAGATATGGGATGGACGCTGTTCTATGGCATGCTCGGGCAAAGATCTGCAAATCATACATAAGACCCCGTATCCGGATGTAGGATAGACGAAAAGGGGACTCGGGTACCAAGAATACGGAATCCCGAGCAAGCCCAACGACGCTATGTTATATTAGCGGCAAGGGCGAGAAATGGATGCAAAAAAGAAAGCCAAAACACCCAATAATTTAACCAACTGAGTCACTAGTCAATCTAGAGGGCAAGGTTCTCGTATACAACTAACAAGCCAGACGCCACCCCGTCTAGGCAAGACGAGGCTGAAACTGAAAAGTATCGAGGGGAAGAACAATGTACGATTTACTCTCTGTGTAGCCGGGATGCTAGTTCCCATGAGCACGGCTATGCAACCCTAACCAGCTGCAGATCCGAGCATGTCTTAGAGTCAGCTGCCTTAGATGAACGGCGCAAACGCCACATTATTTCCCTTTTGCTTCTTCTTGTCGCCTATTCCTTCTCTTGTTTGCCGCTATAACATCTAGTCTGGTAGCCAAGAGAATCAATAAGTCTTGGATATGCTCCTATGTAACCGGAATTAGCGGCAGGAATTTCTTGCGTGATATGGTTGAAAGTGCCCAGGAATGCACTAGGGAGGCTAGCAGGCCACCAAAGTGGAAGATATAAACAGAGATAGCTGATACGTCTATAAAGAATGGCCAAGAGTGACATGGTAGCCTCGTGGCACCATATTTTAAGTTAAGGGCGCAGCTCTACGGATGTACTCTATAGGCAGAGTGTAGGTAGTACTGGTTTAGTACTTTTGGTGTTTACAATATTCCGCTAGATGCGGGCTGAGGATAAAGCTCGATGACGTGATTTAGATCTTGATTGCGCCTTTACAAAGTGGATGAAAAGGATGCAGGGGACGGGGGAAAGACTTGCATAACTATTCTAAGCTCCATATCAAATTTAAGTATATGCCTCAACCCTTGGCTGTTGGAGCGCTGTTATAGCCAAAAAAAAAAGAGGCAACTACGGCCTTGGTTTCCCTATCCGTACTCCGTATGGAGCGCCGAGAATATCGTCGTAGCCAAGGTTCTATGGAAGCCGATCCGCAGAGATAGATTGGCTATGTAGAAAGGCAACTGTCTACGGAGTACTCCATAACTGTTATGAGAATGGATACATGCGTTTTCCTCTACATATGTTGTATGCACCTCGCAGATAGAGTAGCCCCGAGCCCAAACGGACCCCACGCGAGCTCTTTTTAATTTAAATATAAATGGACCATTCCGTAACGGGACCACGCGGCAGATGATTAATACGATTTAGATCCCAAGTGTGGAGCTATCCTTTGACATATTAGACAGGTTCTGTGGTTTCTATTAAAAAAATTGAAGCTTGAAAATTATGTAACATGATATCTAAGGCGGTCTGGAATAAAGTTAATCAGCAAAGATTCCTAAAACATCAATTCCACCAAGAAACTCCCAAGAACATACCATCGAAACGTGGAACCTCTTTTTTTCCCTTTCACCATCTCGCCTCCAGATTGCGTGTTCTAAACGGTCCATGATTGGTCTTGTGGCCCCACCAATTGATCTTCTTGGGGCAAATCTTATTGAGGCGCGTTGTCATTCGTCATCCACCCTTCTTGGCACGGCGACAGCTTCTCCAGTGTGTCCCCCAGTTTAGTCATCGAGGACGTTCATATTTGTCGAATCTATACGATTTACATGGGATATCAGACGAGGGAAATGTCATGAGAACAATGAATAACTTAACAGCTCGGTGTGACAGTTCTTGAAACAACCAAGATTTAAAACGACAAGTTATCCCTTCCATGTTGACCATCGGCATGTCAAAAAACAGATATTATACTCCACGACCCGTCGTCATTCTTCCAGGCCGAGTGGGACCTGTCGGTTTACACTCTCTTCAGTGATCAACTTCGGATCGTCAGTGGACCCGGCTGCCGCGTGAAATTCCTCCCTGGTTTTTAACAACGGGGGCTCGCTTTCAACTGGTTTTTGCTTTTTTCTTGTGATTATTTGATCTCGAGGAGCACTTGATACAAGTCTAACCCTCGTATAACCCTTCCCTGAATTCAACTCAAGCGGGCTAAGCGGAAATTTCCACCTGGGCAAATCTTAATTTGAATCTGGGGAGCTTAGATATTGCGCCATTTGCGATCGAATCACGCATCCAACATTCTTCCATTTTTTTATTTTTTATTTTTTATTTGTTATTTGGCGCACCATGCAAACTGTATGATCTTCTGGTTTGACATTCTTTTTATATCCTTGATCATCACCACATTTCTGGGGATTCCATCTTTCCAAGCTACCCTCACAACGCACATTCTCCTTGTGGTGAGGCTTCGTCCAATCCCGGCTTTTGATTTGGTCAACTCCGGTGTGTACAAGCATAATCATCATGTCCGAAAAATGGAACCAGACCAAATCCAAAATTGGTCATTCGCTGGCCAAGGTCCTCGGTATCAAGCTACAATACAGAGACCCTCTGGGTTCTACTGGTGAGACCGTCACAAGAGGAGAATCAGCATTTTCCATGGGCACTGTCGACACATACTCATACAACGAGCCTGAGCCCACAAGTGTCGACTGGATTCGCGAGCTCACCCCGTCCGGAGCCCAATTGGGAAGATATTTGATCAGTCTGTTCCCTTTCCTCACATGGATTGGCAACTACAACCTAACATGGCTGTACGGTGACTTGGTTGCCGGTATCACCGTTGGAGCGGTCGTCGTGCCCCAGGGTATGGCCTATGCTGACCTGGCTGGACTGCCGGTACAGTACGGTCTGTACTCTTCATTCATGGGAGTTTTGATCTATTGGTTCTTTGCCACGTCAAAGGATATTACTATTGGGGTGAGTGATCCTGCGACCGGTTGAAACCAAAAAAAAAAAAAAATAACATTACTGACCTCATCTAACAGCCCGTGGCCGTCATGTCAACTCTTACCGGAACTATTGTGGCTGAAGTCCAGGATAAATACCCCGATTACCCTGCCCACTTGATCGCATCCGCTCTTGCTATCATCTGTGGTGGTATTGTTCTAGTGATGGGTCTCCTGCGCCTCGGATTCATTGTCGATTTCATCTCTCTTCCCGCTATCTCGGCCTTCATGACCGGCTCGGCTATAAACATTTGCGCGGGACAAGTTCCAACCATGTTGGGTGAGACGGCCAAATTCAGTACGCGCGGTGCCACCTACAAGGTCATTATCAACACCCTCAAACACCTCCCCAGTTCGACTTTGGATGCTGCTATGGGTGTTACTGCCTGTGCAATGCTGTACCTTATCCGCTCAGGGTGCACTTACGCTGCGAAGAAGCAGCCTGCTAAGGCGAAGATGTGGTTCTTCATCTCGACTCTTCGGACCGTGTTCGTGATCTTGTTCTACACTATGATTAGTGCCGCCACGAACTTGCACCGAAAGAACCACCCGGCGTTTAAGCTACTCGGGACAGTTCCTCGAGGATTCAAGCAGGCCGCCGTGCCCACTATGGATCGTCACATCATTAAAGCCTTCGTTGGCGAGCTTCCAGCTGCGGTCATCGTTCTTCTGATTGAGCACATTGCCATTTCCAAGTCGTTCGGCCGTGTGAACAACTACACTATCGATCCCTCTCAGGAATTTGTGGCCATTGGTGTTAGTAACCTTCTCGGGCCTTTCCTCGGTGGCTACCCCGCGACTGGGTCTTTCTCCCGGACAGCTATCAAGTCTAAAGCTGGAGTGCGAACACCCCTTGCTGGTGTAATTACCGCGGTCGTTGTGCTCTTGGCTATCTATGCCCTGCCCGCTGTCTTCTTCTACATCCCTAAGGCTTCTTTGGCTGGTGTTATTATCCACGCCGTTGGTGATCTGATCACTCCCCCGAACACTGTTTACCAGTTCTGGCGCGTGTCTCCGCTTGATGCGATTATTTTCTTTATTGGTGTCATTGTCACTGTTTTCAGTTCCATTGAAAATGGTATCTACTGCACAGTCTGTGTGTCAGTTGCAGTCCTGCTTTTCCGTGTGGCCAAGGCCCGCGGTCAGTTCCTGGGCCGTGTCACTATCCACTCCGTTGTCGGAGACCACCTGTTGGATACCGATGGAAAGTACGGATCGTTCGGAACTAACAAGACTCCCTCCGACGACGAGGAGCGCCACCGTCGAACCATCTTCCTTCCTATCAACCACACTGATGGCTCCAACCCCGATATCGAAGTGGAGCAGCCCCTTCCTGGTATCTTCATCTACCGCTTTTCCGAAGGCTTCAACTACCCCAACGCCAACCACTACACCGATTCCCTGGTCCAAACCATCTTCAAGAACACCCGCCGAACGAACCCGCACGCCTACAGCAACCGCGGTGAACGACCCTGGAACGATGCTGGTCCCCGCCGCGGCAAGAAAGGCAGCGACGACGACTCACACTTGCCCCTTCTCCAAGCCGTCATTCTGGACTTCTCATCTGTGAACAATGTCGACGTAACCTCAATCCAGAACCTGATCGACGTCCGCAACCAGTTAGATATGTACGCCTCCCCCCGCACCGTTCAATGGCACTTCGCACACATCAACAACCGCTGGACAAAGCGCGGCCTGGCTGCCGCAGGCTTCGGTTACCCGACACCCGTCGCTAGCGACGGCTTCCACCGGTGGAAACCCATCTTCAGTGTGGCCGAGATCGAGGGCAACTCCTCAGCTGCCGCCCACGCCGAAATCGTCGCCAACCAGCGCGAACAGTCCCTCCACAAGAACGATATCGAATCCGGCCTTAAGTCTGATTCCAAAACCATTGCGTTGGAGACTGACGGCATCGAGACCGCTTCTGAGAGCTCGGAGGTCATCCGCGAGGACAAGTTCAACCGCGATATCACGGACAGCACGGCCTACCAGCGTCGTCCCAAGGTTGCGCTCGTGCAGGGCATGAACCGGCCTTTCTTCCACATCGACTTGACCAGCGCTCTTCAAAGCGCCGTTGCCAATTCCTCAAACGAGATCCCCCATATTGAGTGATTCTATTTTTCTGCGTTTCATTTCTTCCATTTTCACTACATCTCTTGCTTGCTACTTGTCTGCATCGATCAGTTGTTCCTCCCTGGCTTGGAGTCTGATCTGATATACCCTGATTATGACCTGTTAATACTGTGTTCGCTCTTGTCATTTTCGCTTCCCGCTCCCCCCCTATACTTTTGTCACTTAGCCCTGTCTATATTGGATGTTTTCTATGGCACTGACTGTGGACATCCTATTGTTGTGATATATTCTTTCAGCGCTATTCCCTTGGCTCGCATATGTTGGTTTATTTGGTTTGGGCCTTGTTTGTTGCTCCTTTTGGATCTGGGAAGAAACGGATTGTTTGGAATGGACTCGGTTCCTTGATTTCTTCCTAGGGATATACATACCCCTTTTGCTTACATATCTATCTTCCATAGACGCTTAGTAAATCTATTCCATCTTAGCGTTTGAACATGGCCTGTATAGTTTATAGTCTTTTATATTAAACCTCAAACCTCAAACCTCAAACCCTTAAGAGGTTGCAAATGTCTGGTACTCATGTTCAAGTATGCCCTGTTCCATATTTACTCCACTCCTTCCGAGTCTAACCGCGCAACCCAACCGGATCCAGATATTGGCACAATTCTAAGCGCTACTTGTCTTTTGGCAAATGTTGTCTAAACATTTCCAAGGACTACTCATACTTGGGGAAAGCTTTCTTATGTTATAAATTTCAAGATATATTTATAATCAACCAAGGTCAAAATGGTTAAAACTATGAACGATGAACTATGAACGATGAACTATGAACTATGGACCAAGAGATCAGGTTGATTTCCTATTCCAGGCTAGCGGCTTCCGAAAACATCATGTATACCATATAATTTTTCAATTGAAGTTTCTTCAAAAGAATTTCCCAGGTGGATCCATAGCATCTCCATAATAAAAATGATATTTTAGAACTCTTTTCTCCCTCCTATAACCCCCCAAAAGGAGATATGCTACACCAAAATGGCAAATCCCCAATCAACAAGCACCGGAATCTCCCTTAAAGACCTAAATACAACAAATCTAGAAGAAAGGCCCGCACGAACAATCCAAAATGACCTCTCTGCAACCCCCTCCGAAACAGACATAATGCAACAATCTCTGCTAGCGGACTCACAAGTTCCAGACGGCGGCGAAGCCTGGGTCGTGATATCAGGCTGCGCAGTGGTAACATGGTGGTTCATCGGAACATCCTACTGCTGGGGTATTCTCCAAGCTGCGCTTGTAAAAGAAGGCGTATCATCATCGTCAACGCTGGCATTTGTTGGATCCCTCGCGACAGCATGTATCTCTTTCCTGGGTATTCTGAACGCGCGCATTATCCGCAAACTCGGGACGCGCAGATCGGCCATGGCGGGCGTGTTCTTCTTAGGTCTTGGGGAGGTGCTGAGTGGGTTTTCGGCTAGGAGTATTGGGGGCTTGTTTGCTACGTCTGGGATTGTTGTGGGCATTGGAATTAGGTGAGATTGATCCGGTTTGGATCTTCGGTGTGCATTTATAGATAGTTTACATGGACACTGGGTATATACCAGAGCCTCATACCCCGGGGACTTTACTGCGCTGTTACTATTATACTCTTACTGACCAGCACTACTAGTCTCTGCTTCATGGTCGTCTCCATCACGCCAGCGCAGTATTTTCGAGCCAAGCGCGGCATCGCGAATGGCATTGTCTATGCGGCCGGTGGACTCGGCGGTGCTGTGATTAGCTTCGTGATGAATGCGCTTCTTGAACGCGTCGGCGTGCAGTGGACGTTCCGGGTTATCGGGTTTGCTACTTGGGCTACGGGCTTACCGGCTGCATATTTGATCAAACAGCGGGTTCCGATTCTCCCTTCTGCTGTTGTGGATTGGTACGTTCTATTAATACATTGTATATTGCTATGTTGCTTTTAGTTTTGTCATCCTGTCATTGTTCATCGCCAGACTAACACCTTCTACAGGCGTCTATTCCGCGACATCCGCTTCGTCCTCCTCTTCGCAATGGGTGCAATCGCCACATTCCCCCTCCTAGTCCCACCCTTCTTTTTACCTCTCTTCACAGCTTCACTAGGAATGTCATCTGGCACAGGAGCGGGTATTGTCGCAGCATTCAATTTCTCCTCTGCGCTGGGGAGATTGCTTTGCGGACTATGCAGTGATTTCCTCGGACCGCTGAATACACTATTTGGTTCCCTTCTGCTAAGCGCGCTTAGCATGCTGATTATCTGGCCTATCTCGACTTCGCTGGGGCCATTGGTCGTCTTTGTTATTGTCAATGGTATGGCGAATGGGGGCTTCTTTTCAACTATGCCTACTGTTGTTGGGAATACTTTTGGTTCAGCGAGGGTGTCTGTTGTTATGGGCATGGTTGTGACGGGCTGGGCTGGGGGTTATTTGCTTGTAAGTTGACTGGCTGCCCTTGCTGATGTGGTTTTATATACGATCTTGTAGTACTGACTATTCTTTACAGGGCGCCCCCATTGCTGGGTTTATTCTCGATGCTGCCGGTGGGAAGAATAAGGGAATCACGGGTTACCGCCCGGCTATTGTTTACGCTGGTGCAATGGCTCTTGTTGCTTCTATTATTGGGCTTTCTATTCGGCTGAAGACTGATAAGCAACTGCTCAAGAGGCTCTAGGGGCAGGTTAGTATCCCTGGGAAAAGATTAGCGGTTTATGATGTTAGGATCAATCACATTGGAAATTAATAGAATTAAATAGATGGAATAGAAGAATAGACAAATAGACAAAATACAGCAAAGGGTTCACAACAAGCGAGGATATAGATGGCCCGAGGTACAATTAGGCCCCATAGTTCAAAGTACTGCGGACTACGCCGCATCCGCCAGAACGTCAGTCTTTTTCATCAATTTATATGCAGCTCTTTTTTCCTTCTACCGAGGCCTATTAAGTCATTCAATTCAAAATGACTATGAAAGCAGTCAATTGTCTGAGCCGTCCAGCACTGCACCTCAGAAGCTTAGCCATTCCTCCGCGCCAATCAACAATCAAACCATGCATCGCGCAATATAGCTCCCATTCACCAATGGGCTCAACAACCGCCAACACGCGCAAAAAAGTAACAATTCAAACAATCCAAAACCTCTACAAAAAGAACGAACCCATCACAGTCCTCACAGCATCCGATTTCCCAAGCGGCCATGTCGCCGACACAGCCGGAATCGAGATCGTGCTCGTAGGCGACAGCCTCGCAATGGTCGCAATGGGAATGGAAGACACAAACGAAGTAACAATGGACGAGATGCTTCTCCACTGCCGGAGTGTAAACCGCGCCGTTAAGAGCGCTTTTACAGTGAGTACAACATGCATAACCCCATCCCGGAATACAAACTATACACCCCGCCCCACGCCACCCAGACACATCAACATCAACATCAACATCAACATCAATATCTCACAACCCACATAGATCGCAGACCTACCAATGGGCTCATACGAAACAACCCCAGAAAAAGCTCTAACATCCGCAATCCGCATGGTAAAAGAAGGCGGGATGAAAGGCGTGAAACTCGAAGGCGGAGCAGAGATGGCACCTACAATCCGCAAGATCTCTCAAGCCGGCATCCCGGTTATGGCGCATATCGGACTAACGCCGCAGCGGCAGCACTCGCTAGGCGGGTTCAAAGTTCAGGGCAAGTCAGCAGCGGGCGCGGTGAAACTTCTGCGGGATGCATTGGCTGTGCAGAAGGCTGGTGCTTGTATGGTTCTTATTGAGGCTGTGCCGCCTGAGATTGCTAGTATTGTTACGCGGCGGTTGAGCGTGCCGACTATTGGGATTGGGTCTGGAAGTGGGTGTTCTGGACAGGTGCTTGTGCAGGTTGATATGTTGGGGAATTTCCCTGAGGGGAGGTTTTTGCCCAAGTTTGTTAAGACTTATGCGGATGTTTGGGGGGAGGCGAGGAGGGGGGTCGAGGCTTATAGGGAGGAGGTTAAGAGTAGGGCTTTTCCTTCGGTTGAGTATACTTATTCTGTTTCCCGGGAAGTTTTGGAAGAGTTTGAGAAGGTTGTTGATGAGGTTGCGAGTGAGAATGAGGAATAGGTTAGAACCTTGTGTATTTTTGGGTCTTTAGCTGCTTTTCAAGACAATCTGTATATATATGCTGAAGGCTTTGACCACAGTCTTGATTGGCCTTTGATATCTGTCCAGTAACGTAATATTCCAGATGAGCTTCCAGCCTGTAGGGAAGCTTAGGATATACCAAGATAGGAAAAATGCCGTAAGTATCAATTAAAATGCAACAATTCAATTCGTACAGAGCATATACAACCTCCACAACATCACCCAACAAATCCACCCTAGCTTTAAAATAGCATCCAAGATCCCACCAGCTAATACTCTTTCTTTTTACCTCAAAACACCCCCAACACCCGCCCACCCAAGAACGAACCCACTAAGCGCCTCACTCATAACACCACCGCCAAACCAAACATCCCTCCAAGCACCTTTACGGAGAATCTTCCTCGGACCAGCCTTCCCACCAAGCTGCATATGCACGGCCTTACTCTTCTCATCCATCTCAACAACACCCACAATCTCACCAGGGGTACTACCAGGGAAGAACGAGCCTGCACCTGCACCGCCAGAACGGTGGATCAGCACCGCGTGGAAGAGCCCTGATACCAGGATCGTGCCGAGGAAGTAGAAAGCGAAGCCGTAGCCTGATTGGAGGGCTAGGATTCCGGCGGATAGGCCGAGGAGGAAGGAGGTTAAGCTGTGGAGGGAGGAGAGGACCTATTTTGCAGGTTGTTAGTTTGTAGTATTCAGAGAGGATTCGGATGAGGGTATGATATTGGTGTAGGGGATATGGATGCGGGATAGGGGTGGTTGGATGGGATGTGGGATGTGTGATGTAGGACTGTCATACGCGGTTATTGTGTTGAACGGCCTCGGGTACGAGAGGGGTGATTAGCAGGGAGAGTTCCTGCTTTGTTGGTGCCATTTTGGCTGCTTTGGTGTCTTTTTATTCCCCGATTTGGTGTAGTTGATGTTCGGTTTGAGAGGTCGAGCTATGGCTCTCGGTGTTTGATGCGGGTAGTGATCGCGGCTCGAGAGGAGATTTGCCGGGCTTAACCAATATTGCAGGGCTTTTCTATTCAATGGCGCTGAAATTGTTGCGCCTGGAGATGTTCTTGTGAAGGGGTGGTCACAGCAGCTCTCGGCTTGAGCAGATGGAGGTCGGAAGTGGCAGCGAGTTTCTAGAAGTGCACGGGCCACATGGTCTTCCACCTGGTCCCCAAAATGATATCCCAATGCTTCAAGACTAACTAAGCTAGTATTACACTACATCCAAGACCATCATACTATCTAGAGAGTATTGAAAGTAAACCAAACTAATCATGTTCATATCTACTATTAACCCGAATCCAATGTTCAATAATCCCGAGCTTTCTCATGAATACGTTCAAATCACAGCATTTGATACATTTGTCCTCAATTATGCTGCAAAACATAGCAGAAAGAAAATGCCAGTTCCATGATGTCGCTGACTTTAAATTCAAATATCACATTAAACCAGATTTTCGAATTTACCATCGACACGGGCCTCCTTGACCTGCTCAAAGACCTGATGGAAATGTTAGTGGGTGATCAAAATCAAATATCAAGCAACGCTTACCTTTAGCATTTTGTTGCGTGCACCCAAAGCATTGACACCGCGATCTTCCAGGGCCTTGTCGTCCAGCTCAACCAGTTCCGTCCACTGCAGGTCCTTCAGGTTGTCGGTATACTTGTGCAGCCTGAGGGATCGCAGCCAGCTGGGGATATCCTTCAGAAGGGCCGGGTCGGTTGGGTCCTCGGGCGGCTTCGAGCTGCCACGGCGACCCCGCGGAGAGCGGCCTCGTGTAACCTCCGAGTGATCTGAGAGGTAGCCTTCGTTACCCAGACCAAACTGCCCAATGTTCAGAGCGCCCAATCCATTGCCCATAAGAGGGTTGTTAGGATCATACGCAGCCAGGAACCCATTGTTCTGCGGCGAGGTGAAGCCCATCGGAGTCAAGCCACCAGCGTGCATAGCAATGCCGGGCGATGTCGGGCGGGATCGTCTACCGGCCATGGCTGCCTGTTGTTGGGCCTGCAGAGCTGCGAGCTGCTGGGTGTTGAGAAGCTGACCAGCCATCAAGTGCTGTCCACTCAGGCCTGGGCTAGCCAAGCCCTGGGAGAGCATTGGGTTTCCATGCGAGTTCTTGCCCTGGCCATCATTAGAGCGAGCTCGGCGGTACTTGCGCGCGTCATCCAGAGCAATGCGGTTATTCACCGTCGACAAAGCTGCCAGCTTCATTGCCGTGGCATTGGCAACCATATCCGCATGGGTGTTGGGGTTCTGGTGCGATTGCTGACCGAAAGTCGCAGTCATCGGAGTGTTGGTCATCGACGCCCAGCTGTGATTGCCGACGTTGTACGGCGAAAGCATGGGGGGCTCGATATCCGGAGCAGGAATATTGGCAGTCTGGGGAAGAGGCGAGCGCATGCCAGAGGGCTGGCTGAACTGGCCCATAGGCTGGTGTCCAGAGGATGACTTAGGCCGAGCGATAGGAGGCTGCGCGTCTGAAACACCACGCTGAGTCCAGGGAGAGCCAGGCTGTTGACCCAGGCTGTCCGAATTGTTGTCAGGTGCCGAGATGGTGGGCGCCACGAAAGAGGCACGATCGAAGACTGCGCTATTGCGGTTGGACGGGGGTGCGTTACCAGTTTGCTGGGTGAATTCGGCCTTCTTTTTTGCAATGGCCGCGGCAGCATCCGGGAACATCGCATTGATGGTAGAAGGGTCAAGGACAGAGTTGCGCTTCGCGCCAGGGGATGGCGGGGGTCGTCCGAGTGAGTTCCGGGAGGAGGTGTCCATATTAAGCTTCGACATAGCATCGCTCAGACGGCTGGACATGGCATCTACACGACGAAAAGTACGTTAGTCACATGCCAAAAGTAATAAGAACAATTTTTCATACCCTTTTCGCCAAAATTGGCAGGGGAGAGCAGGCCGGACATCGGGTGACCCTGAGACATTTGCTGCAGGACTTGGATGAAAAACCGGATCTGCACCTGAGTTGTCTGCTGAAGCAAGGCATATAGGGCCGCAGTTCTCTCGGCTTCACTCAGAACACGGAACCATTGCTCGATGGCACTGAGTTCATCCTTAAAGTCCTGGTCAAGCGTGGCAGCTGCCATTTCTTCCAATGTAGTTTCGTACTGATCAATGTCCGCAAGCCATTGTTGAGCGGCACGGTCCAAAGCATCTTCCGTCGCGTTCTGACCCGGGGTTTGTTGGTTGAAAAAGACCTCCGATGATGGACGGATGCTTCGGGCGGAGAGCGGCGAAGGAAATCCGGACATGTCTGCCGACGCCCGCAGCTGGTGCGATCCGATGTTTCGCGATGAGGATGGAGGACGGAGAGTTGAATTTGATGCTTCAGGAGTGCTGTTGCGATTGCCAATGATATGACTGGCCATGGTTTGAGGCGACGTGTTGAGAGGATGACTAGTAAATACAGTGGGGATTGATTACTGCAAAACACCTGCAGGACCTGCTGAGTTTGCGTAACAAATAAAAATCAAAAAAACCCTTGAACCAGGATCCAGGCTAGAATCCTAAGGTATCAGATGACGCTGAAAAGATCCAGATCTCTCGTTCAGACGATGGCACAGACCAGTCCAGTGGGCTGCACCTCGGAAATTTGAGATAGAAAAATTAAGGCCTGGAACGAAAGGAAATTGAGACTTGAAGCAATAGTGTGTCAAACACAGTCAAGCCGAGTCCCAAAGAAAGAGGGAAAGGAAAGAAAAGGTGGGGGGAAAGAGAAGAGGTTAGGTGGAGAGAGAGAGAGGAAGAGGAAGAGGAGGAAAGTTGGGGATTGAAGAAGTTTGGTGAAGAGGCTTTTCTGTTTCAGGCAGATCACGGGTTCACCGAGAACCTCGTCAACATTCTTTCTTGACTTCTCCGTATCTTCTGCTTTTTAATTTAGAAGAAACTTCGCCTAATTTCTTTTCTTTGCTGAGAATTCTCCACTTGGTCAAATCTGAATATTTTCTTCAGCCCTGGTGGAGACAGATACTATGAATATCTGCCGAGCCCAGACCTGAAACCGTTCTTAGATTCCATTGCACTCCAATTATACTGGTTTGATAATGAACTCCCTTGGTGACCCACGTTTCAGATGATTGTGTCAAGCTATAGCTTTTATCATCAGTGGGAAAAACTATTTCTTGAACTTTGAATCATCAGTGGCCATGAGTTCCCAGCACTACCCCGACGGGATTCCTCTGGATGAGGAAATGCAAGAGAGAGAGTCGGCATATCCTGATATCGATGAAGCTGTTCGCTATCCATCGCAAAATGATCAATCTTTTGACATCGGGGAAATGCTTGCCTCGGTGATTGATCCTCGTTTGTTTGGGGATCAAGACCCACAAACTCAATCCCAAAGCATCAATCAATATCCTCAAGGTCTCAACGAAGGTCAAGGCGAAGTCGAAGAAGACCAAGAGGCTGATGACTTTTACCCGGATGAATATGATAGTCAAGGGTATCCCCCAGTGTCGTATCCACCCGTGCCTGACGTAGGAGCTGTGTCGGACGAGGACTTTGTCTTATCCGGAGACGAAAGCGAGAGGTATGCTAAGACACCACATGTTTAAATTTAGTTAACACGGTATTAGTGAGTCCGAGGAAGACGAACCAGCGGAGGATGATGACGATGATCGTTCAGGCGCCAGCAGGCGCCGCCGTCGTGGAGGTGGCCGTTTTTCCGGAAGATATGGCGCTCGCGGTGGAAAGGGCATCAAAAGAGGACCACGCAAACCGCTGGAGCCCAGTCCGGAATTCAAGCATCTTCATTCGGGGGCTACCTCTGCCTTCATTGATGGAGACTACGAACTGGCAATTGATCTGGTGATGCAGGCGATTCAGATTAATCCTGAAATATTTGCTGCCCATTCTTTGCTCTCGGAAATCTTCCTTGCACAAGGAGAAAAGGATAAAGCCCTAGCAGCATTATTCAATGGAGCTCACACGAGGCCGAAAGATCCCGGTGTCTGGATTAAAGTTGCTCGGCTTATCTTGGATCGCGCTGGAGAGAATCGGCAGTCCGCACTGCATGATGTTGCTTATTGTTACAGCCGCATCCTCGAGGTCAGCCCCACCAACACCAACATTCGGTTCCAGAGAGCAGCGATCTATCGTGAGCTAGGTCACAATGGCCGAGCCGCAGCTGAGTATGAGAGACTCCTCAAGGACTGCCCACACAGTGCTAGAGCTCTGCGCCATCTTGCAGAGACGTACATTGATCTCAATGACGTACAAAAAGCAGCAGATTACTATGCGGACAGCATTGACCACTACCTATCTCTTGATCCTGAAAAGTCCGAGTTCACTTGGTCGGATCTCAATATCTATGTTGAGCTTTTTGGCTATCTTAATCAACCGGAAGAAGGACTCATCTCTTTAAAAATACTTGCACGTTGGCTTTTAGGCCGCGGAGAAGACTCAGTGTGGGACGGCCACAGGGATGACGACAGAGAATGGGACGCTGATGATTCGCCTCGACGCATCAAAACCAACGGTTTTATACCCGGTCAATGGCCTCGAGAGTCATATGGGCTTGGGCTTCCGCTGGAGCTTCGGATAAAAATGGGTGTTTTCCGCCTGAAATTGGGCGACAAGCATCATAGCGAGGCATTGGTGAGTTTTATCCCGGACAACGATAATGATAGAATAAAAGTACTGACAAATACAACCAGCATCACTTTGAATGGCTTAACCCGGAAGACGACTCGGAAGGCGCCCGGATCTTTGACTATGGTGATCTTTTCAGGGAAGCGGCAGATGCTCTAAAACAAGTCGGTCTTTTCGAAGAAGCACTCCGATACTATTCGCCCATCCAGCAGACCGCTGAACATGCCGATATCAGCTTCTTCATGGCCATGGCTGATTGCTGCATGCAGCTGAGCAAGATCGAAGATGCTGAAAGCTGTTATCTACTTGTTGCTGAGCACGATGCTAGTCATATGGAGTCGCGAGTACTCTTAGCTAAGCTCTATGAGAGCCTCGGGATGAGCGAACAGGCTATGAAATATGTTGGCGAGGCAGTCCTGATCGGTCGGCAGGAAAATCGGCAGGAAAATCGCAGTCGGCGAAGAAGAAAGGACACCAGACTTGAACAGCTTGCCATAGAGTTCAAGATGGCTGAATCAGAACCCCTCCGGTCAATTGCACCCAAACCAACACCGGCAGCAACACTTATGAACGCAGCTCCTTCGGCCCTTGGCAAAGGACGGGCGCAACCTGGCGAAGGTACTCGGACTGATGATATTCAATTCTTGTATTCGAAGCTGTTGGAGCTGAATCCCCGAGTCAAAGACGGTGTCCCCGTAGCCATTGAGGATTGGCTGGACATTGCCGATGCTCTATTGCGAGATTTCCGAAACAATCGGGTATTCTATCCGATGGATCGAAGTATCGCCTTTAGGGGATATGCGACTGGTGTACAATCCAAGAACCAGACCAAAAACGGCACAATGATGGATGAAATGCAGCAAATGGCGGGCCGTCTTCAAGAAACTCTGGGTATGTCATCCCACTCAATCCATACATACACACACCATGCTAATGTTATATTTAGGAGATGTCTCAGAGGAGCCCTTACAGGGCGCCATTCCCACCGACTACCATGGAATACCATTTGATGAGTGGCTTGATATCTTCCTGCAGTATGCTCTACTCGTAGTAGAACAAGGCGAGCCAGAAGAAGCTTATGAGACCCTTGATTCTGCGGCGATTGCAAGCATCTGGTTTCACTCTAAGCCTAAGTCGCGATTGATTCATGTTTGCTGGTTCAGTGAGTTCATTCAATTCACTACCAAGTGATTACCTCTAATAACACCTTTATAGCATGCGCTCTCCGCGCACGAGATGAAGAGACACTGGCCAATGAAGCCCGCTGGTTTATCAAAGAGTACCAGTTTGTCACCGATACCTATCGACTTTTCTCTATGCTCGGCCACCTATGTGGCGACCCTCACCGATCCCTTTTCCATTCCTCCGGAAACATGAAATTCATGCTTCGCCAAATCAAGGCGATAGACTTTACGATGCCACAAGATACCCCTCGGCCCATCCGACACTCTGTCTGGAAAGAAAGAGCCACCTTATCCACTCGGGACGAAGCCGGTGAGCCCATCACCGCGAAATCGTTGGATATCGCTCTTCTTGTGCTCTATGGCCACATGCTGTACTCCGGAAACAGTTTCTACCCGGCGCTGAACTATTTCTTCCGAGCATACGCCCTGGATGACCAAAACCCAGCTGTTCTCCTCTCCATCGCACTCTCATTCATCCACCACTCTCTCAAACGACAGTCCGAGAATCGTCACTACCTCATCATGCAAGGACTGTCCTTTATGCATGAATACCGGCTGGTTCGGGAAAAGCCGGGAACCCTTCTAGCCGAAAAACAGGAGATGGAATTCAATTTCGCCCGTGTTTGGCACTCACTTGGTCTGGCTCACCTTGCTGTAGAAGGGTACCACCGGGTGTTGAAACTCGGCGAACAAATTCAACAAGAGGCCAAGCAAAAGTTTGTTAAAGAACCTACATCTGCAACAGATGGCGCTGATGTGGTTATGGGCGATGATGACCAACCCCAGGAGACTTCATCGTCCACTGCCCACCCTTTCGTGGAGGATTTCTCCCGTGAGGCTGCTTATGCGCTGCAGTGTATTCATGTTCTCAGCGGCAACGCAGAGACGGCAAAAGCTGTTACGGAAAAATGGCTTGTCATCTGATAGCAGGTAATGCTTCTACTGCTTTTCCGACTGTTGCAAACAACTGATCTTCATTTTGTAATGTGTATCATATGAATTAGAGCTTCAAAATCAAGAATATCAAGTTAATTTACAAGCCGTTATACTCAAAGCAGCTTTGGATGAATCAAAATGTGTACATATAGATGTCTCCTGCACGAAGTATGCTTTTTTACCACCTTTCCACATACATTTAAAAACACATAAAAGGACATCTAAAAAGACTACCCAAAAGCATATCTAAAAAGACCACATAAAAAGACATGATAAGGCGACATAAGCCGACTATCCTCGTACATATATACAGAGAAGGTCGTGGGTCCCCAAAATCATGTTGTAAGCCCAGGATAAAGCTGTTCTGTCATATTTTTCCTTTCCTTCCATATCAATCCCCGGGCTCAAGAAGAACTTGAACATTGTCCAAAACCTATTCATTGCTGCCCATTTTAGCCCTCTGATCAATTAGCAACATGGCCACCACCTCATGTCCAGCCCCTGCCGCTATGGAAAGGGCAGTTCTCCCATCTATATCTTGGGCGTTTATGTTGGCCCCGCGGTCTATCAGCTTGAGCACTGCCTCATGTCCAGCAGCCCTGAGAATGGCCGTTCTCCCCTGGCAGTCTTTTGCATCTTCACAAGTCCCATTGTCCCAGAGTATAATGTAGTGTGAAGGTCCGTCTCTCTTTTATCGGTCGTAGGGGGAAAACGCACTAAGATTGTCCGGTTTTGCCACACTCTAGTTCCCAGTAATACCTGGTTGAATGGATCAAACTTCATCTCACATACCAGAAAGTTCATGGCTTCTGGGTGCACAGCCAACGCTTCGCATACATGATGACCCCAGTTGTTCGCGCAATAGTCAGAGAGCTTATATTGCTCCAGTCTATTGTCCAGCTCTAGCTGGTGGCGGCTTTTACAAGGCCCACCCTCAAACGAACGAAACATGAGGTAAGATACACAGGTTTTTGCGATCTCCATCTTCGCATCTTTGAACCAATATCTCCATGTCCGTGCGAATTATTCTTCTGCTGTGTAGTGGACTAGTCGTACGACGATGCTCTCATCATCCACCGTCACCAGTCCAGCACAGACGAAAAGTATGTCGGTGATTTGAGAAATATTTTCTTCATCAAGTTCGTCCCACCCCGGTCTTACCGCTAATGCCAGATGATAGAGCTTTTGAAAGTTCATCCAAAGACGGTCTTGTGCGTTGTCTCATATGCATGTGATAAAGATCGTGAACATTTTCCGGTACAGAAGGCTCCGGACTAATTGCATCGTCAGGTTTGCGACAGGTCTTCGATATCTTGCTCGTGTTGCCGATCCAAGTTGCAATATATATAAGCAATTCCAATGGCAGGGTCAGCAAAGGTCGTCAACAAGCATTGTGGTCATGATTTTCTTTTCCTGCTCCTGGAATACCTGGGCAAAATAACGTCTGCTTGGAAGTGCTTTGCCAATTTTTGTACGAACCGGACTATAAGAACCACTGACAAGTTCTTGGTTGTTGCATTTTCAAAAAGTGGCTCTGTTCATGACCGTAATTGATTGGTGAAAGCCAATCCAGAACTTCTAGGTCTTCTTTTCTTTCAAATTTGGAACTAACTCATAGAACTTGAGCCTCTGTTCTACCAATAGTGCGGTCGACTAATGTCCTTATCAGAGCATACATCATATATTTAAGTCCTTATAACTAACCTTAGCTTAGGATATCTGTTAACAGGCGCTCGCTGGCAACATGACTTGGCTGCACATACTCCAGAACGGCCCTCGCACATGCCGCTGCCACAGCTGCAGCATATGGCTGCCATTCGTCGTTCTTCGTTTTATCGGAATAATCACAAATTCCCCGTATGACAATGCAGGGGAAGTCATTCATCAACCCTGCTGCCTCCATTTCAACACACAAGACTTTTCCTCCGAGGCTCTCATTGATACTGTCACGAAGTTTGGCATCTTTAACCACTTGGTTGCCGGAGGCTATCAGACCGCAATGCACGCCAACAATTCCCTGTTGTTGCTTTGGAGTCTGATTCAGCTGGACCAGCTTGTCGCCTAGTTCCGCAGCAGAAGGCGGTTCGCTGTACTGCGGCACTAGATCGGGCCATCTTTTGCCCATCTCTTCTAGATGACGGGGCAGAAGACTATCTCTCTTGAGCGTGTTCATGGTTCTCAATTTTCCCACGGCTGTCAGAAGCACGCTTGGAGGGCTGTTCAAAACACCGGTACGCTTGAATTTCCCGCCATCTTCTCCCTTGCCAAGATCCCACTGAACTACTCCTGGATACTGGTCCTCAGGAATGCTGATCACGACATCTCCGAGTTTGACTTTGGAAGGGATGCCACCACCAATCCCTACCATCAAGCCGATCGTGATGGATGGGAAAGTACGCGCCATATGGGTCACACAAGTCGCCGCTGCATTATTACCCATTCTTCCGTCTGGCAGACAGGCTATGACGATGTTGTGCTCCCCGATAGACCCAAGCGTGTACGTGTTTCGATCATCAGACGGCGTAGGGAGATTGGGATGCTTCTGATCTAACATAGCCCTCGCAGCAGTCTGCTCTTCAAACAATGCACAGACCCATCCGACAGCGTAGTCATTGCGTGTCAGCTTTCTCAAGTGACACTGGTTCGCTGATTCATTGCTCATCCTGCGAGAGATGGGAACCTCAGAGAATTGTTTATGATCATCAAGCCTTTCAGCTATCTCGAGACTTCTATATCGTGCTGCACGGTGCAGGTATAGGAAGATCAATGTCGAGGGAAAGTGACGGACGGTCAGGATGAATAAGGAAGGAATTGGTCGTAAAGCTTTTTGTCTGAGTGAATAATTTGAAGAAAGTAGTCCACACTTGAGAAATCAACAGGAGAAACTAAATACTAAATACCTGATCACTTCGACTCTCACTTGGAATAGCCCAGATATCAGCGATCACTACTCAATCGGGAAATAGGGCGCTAACTATTCATAGCACCAAGATTGCCTGGGCCATTTAAGCGCGCCGATGAAGTCGAATCATATCCGATGCTTTGGCCCCCAGGCGATACGTTCCTAATTATAAACCCCCATGCAAATTTGTACATTTTCTATTCTAGCTGACCTCAATAGTTATATAACGCTCTTAGAGAGATCTAAGGTTATAGTTAGGAAAGCGGGGTAAACATTTGTATACGCATTAATTAGAACGGAGAGGAGAATTTTGGCCAATAGGGCCAAATTACGAGTGGTCGCTATGCACTGCGATATATTTAGGGAGAGTAAAGAGGTAGAGTTAGGTAGGGCTAATAGCGGATCTGCCCGCTGCCCGCAAGAATGTCGGTGGGCCGGAAATGCATGCGGAAAGGTGAAATTGAGATTCTTGCTAATCAACATCTCACGCAATATATAAGACTTACTGTCTTGGCTTATTACTGGCTCAAAAATGCCTAGTCTGCAGGTCGTGATTATTTTCTGCAGGCTATTTCGGCCCTATCTCGCATAACCCTTCCCCCCTCCCCCAAAAATCCAATGCTCCTATCTGGCGACCTCATTGATGTCATTGAGTCATTGAGATAGAGAAGAAGCCCATACAGCCATATAATATCCCAAGCACTAGCAAATGACTGCAGAAAATATCCAAAGAGTGGGAAACCATTCCGACTCTCAAATTGAAAGTCCTGCAGAACTACTGCCGATCACCTCGGCACATTCCAATTCTCCCACGGTTCGGAGATTTAGTGAAGACGAAAAAAGCCATGAGGTCAATATTGAAAGCTCGACAGAAGAATCAACAGGGAGATACAGGTATTGGAGACGTTTTGTCGATGTCGTTTCATGGACACCGCCGCGATGCCGATGGAATACAGAGAATCCGAGTAAATTCGGCTTGCCTTTGAATATCCTGTTCGCATTCTCGGCAACTTTCACGGTAAGGCATGGAAAAGTATCGAAATATGCGATAACTATTGCTAATATAGTCATACAGGTTGCCAATCTATACTATTCACATCCGATTCTTGATGTTCTTGCCCAGTTCTTCGACGTCTCGCATGAGCGAGCCTCGTTAATCCCAACCTGCAGTCAGGCTGGATATGCGACGGGATTAATCCTTCTTTGTCCTCTTGGGGACTTAGTTCGGAGAAGGCACTTCGTTTTGCTGTTGACGCTTGTTACGGCGGCATTGTGGATTGGTGTCTGTATCACCAAGTCATTCGAGGTATTCCTTGTCCTAAGTTATCTGTCTTCGGTAACGACCGTTACTCCAGTAAGTGATTCCAGGCAATAATATCCGATGCTCTGGCCAGAACACAAATCTTATTATCTATACAGCAAGTCATGCTCCCTCTCGTCGGAGATCTCGTCCCCCCAGCTCGTCGTGCAACAGCCCTATCAATCGTGTCTTCGGGACTCATTCTGGGCCTTCTATTTGCCCGTCTGCTCTCGGGTATAGTCGCAGAATATTCATACTGGCGAAATATCTATTGGCTATCACTCGGCCTCCAGTTCCTCATTTTCGCCCTTTTATGGTTGTTCATGCCGGACTACCCATCAACAAACACCAACATTTCCTACTTCAAGATCCTCTATTCCATTATCGGATACTACTGGAAATCCCCAGTTCTTGTTCAGGCAACACTCATGGGATTCTTCCTTTCAGCCACATTCACCAGTTTCTGGACAACACTCACCTTCCTCCTATCCGGCGATCCCTACAACTACCCAACGGTGACAATCGGACTATTCTCTCTGGCAGGACTTACACCCATGTTCCTAGGCCCAATCTTCTCACGCTACGTAATCGACAAATTCGTACCCCAGTTCTCCATTCTCGTCAATTTCGGTATCATGATCGCCGGCGTCAGCATCGGTACCTATACAGGCACGTATAGTGTCGCAGGCCCGATTCTCCAGGCTGCACTGCAAGATTTCGGTCTACAGATGAGCCAAATTGCCAATCGTGTTTCAATCTACAGTGTTGCTCCCAAGGCACGTAATCGGATTAACACGGGATACATGATGGGCGTGTTCTGCGGTCAGCTTATGGGTACCTCTGTTGGGAATCGTCTCTACAGCCAAGGGGGGTGGATTTTATCGGGAAGTGTCAATCTGGCGTTTATTGGGGCGGCGCTTTGTATTTGTCTTCTTCGTGGTCCAGCTGAGAAGGGATGGGTTGGGTGGCATGGTGGCATTCATATCAGACGAACAGAGTGATGTCCTCTGGTGCTTGGACTTTTGTTTTGTTTGTTCCATGGAAATAGATTTCTTGTCAATATGCAAAGTTTATATAACTATATATAGAACTCTGAAAGTTATCCCACCCTCTTCTAGAGCAGATTATACCAACTGCGTTTGAGATTTAATGAACAAGTGCAGTAGCAGCAAGCTAATATAGAGAAACACTGAAGCTATGGAGTTGAGTGCCTGGGTGCAACCTTTGAGTTTATAGAACATCGTCTGCGGAAAGTAGCACTGTATTGCCTCGAGTATGTATAACTGCCGTCAGTTTGGAGCTGGTCCTCTTACGCCTAATATATCCGAGACGAATTTGGGTTCTTATCTACGGTTTATGTACGATGACGTTAACCAGCCCAATTCTCAATTTGGGGCGTGCAAACTAATTTAACAATGTTACGGAGTATTTGTACATTGAAAACGAATCCCTATCGGTTAAAGATAAAAGCGATACCCTATCTCTCTCACCTCAAGATTGTAGGTGAATATAGCTCCATATGTGCAAAGCAATCAACCAACCCTAATGCTACTATCAATCTCCATACCTTCCAACTAGAAAACAAGAATAAACCAAGCAAATAAAAAAAACGAGAAGAAGGGTAGATCAACGAAAGACCGACCGATCCCGTAAATTTGTTATCGGGAAAAAAAAGAAATGCATCAGGAGGGAATCGAACCCCCCTCGCCAGTTAACTTGAAAAGGAACACCTGATCATGGAAGACTAGCATCATAACCACTAGACCACTGATGCAGTGGATATGTTGTTAGGTCAACCGTTACAGTTGATCAAAGCGCCTGTCTAATCATCAAGTGGTTTTCAACACTGGGCGATTAGTAAATAATTCAATTCCTAGAATTATTATACTCGGTTATACTTGTTCTAAAAATTATATGAGCGAGCCTATTAAAACATCTACACGTATTTACGTATATCTTCATTGCTATTTATGATACGGGGATACTGGATAGTTACTTCAAGAACGACTACGATGCCAGCCCAATCTAGCTCGGTCCCTTTGTTTATACCTCGCTCGCGTTTATTTTGCGATTAGTATTTATATAGCCGCACGAGGGTGTTTGCAACATTGTCCGGATGCAGGGGTGGAGAATATATAGGTAAGTTCAATATATATAGATGATCTACATCTACCAACATATGACAGAACCGAAAGAAAACAGTCACTGCGAGTTACTAGCGTGGAGTTAATCATTATTTGCAAAATACTCAAACGGATTTTGTTAATTTCAAAAGCCAGAAATTTAAATTTCGAGTGTTGAGAGGCCATCTGATGCCACTTACATAGGGACTGATGTCACTCTGGACACTCCCCCGCTCAGCCAAGCCGAATTCTAGCAGATGATAGCCTTTGATACTTTATACAATTAAGCAAATATAACTTAAGACGTTCCGAGTAGAATATGTTCTCCAAACCTAGTATTTGTACACTTGAGATCGTCTATGTACATAGTAAAGCTCATTTTGATAAAAAAAAAAGTAAGAAAGAAATAACGAAGTATGTGATCAAGGGGAACGGACGCAAAAGAACTGGCAATTCCAAAAACGATCAAATGCATATCAACAAGACATAAAGACACCTTGCTATGCTGATGAAGGGGGGTGAGCGGGAAACCAAAAAGCGAAGACACTAGACAAGGACAACGGGTGGGTGTACTATCCGAAAATGTCTGCGATAAGAGCTGCCCATCATACTGAATATTGGATATCCAAAGTAGCAGGAAGTATAATGACGAGATAGGGCTGCAGGTGCCCCGAAGCAGAAAAGACCTTGGTCTGAGCCACAAACTCTGATGGAGCCGCTCGAGCCGCCTGTATTTTGAATCAGATGACCACGGCGTCTTCGTCCCGATAGTAGTCCGCATCATCAAAGAAAACCGCAGTCTGGCGTCTTAGTTCCTCGACTACGCTTCCCCGCCGGGAACTTGGGGTATGAGGACGTGATGACTCGGTTGACTGGGACATGCTATCCGACAAGTCACCGAAACGGGACTCGCTCTTGTAGCTAGACCCATTGCGCTCAGGGAGACTGTCATCTAAACGCTCGACCATAGAGTCTGGATTTTCATTTTCTCGATTGTGGATTCGACGAGAGAGGATTGGGGAGAGCGCGCGTCCACCCATCCTGGATTCTTGGAGTCCTTTCATGATCGCATTCTCGACCTTAAGCCGGTTTTGGATAAATTGAATCTTGGAGAAAGTGCTTTGCTGGCCAACATGGATCATGCGGGCGAGCCTTTCCGGACTGGGATCGGAAAGAATGTGGATGAAATCGGAGGGAATGGTTTTGGGCCAAATAGTTACAGTGCCACTGAATTTTTGCAACCAAATCTCGCTCCAGTCCTGGCCCATAGGTCGTGGAAGGAGCTCTAAATGTCGAAGAACTCGAAGCCATTTGTTCAGGTCTAATTTGATATACTGCTCGATTGCAGTGCCCAGGAAGCCGCCGCGCCAACCACGGCCCTTGCGGTGTGTGACTGGTCGCCCTACTGTTCCTCTAGAACTAAAGAAGAAGAGGTTGATGTGGGGATTGACCTGGGGCATTGTTAGTGGCGAAACACTAAAATGGACGAAGTTAATATTACCTGGGATACGATCGTAAAGTTGACGTTGAAATGAAGGTTCAATGCTTTGATAGGTATGTCGGTCCGTAGGCTACCATCCTTCCATTTGTGTCCAAACGAATAAGGTGCGAGGGTTCCATCACGCTTTTTAGTCATTAATACAACGGGGTTTAAAATGCCTGGAACAGCCGCCGAAGCAAGCACGGCACTCCATATGACGCAATCGGGGCATGTCAGATAATTGGCTAGGATGGTCGGTGAGTGAGGATCCGAGGGCACGCAGGTGACATTCAAAATGCGCCCGGTCCGCTCGTAAGCTTCGCGGAAGGTCGTTGAGCCCCTGCAGAACCAGGCGCACTGCTGAGCCCAGTCGAGAGTATCGAACCGAGCACCAGTTCGCCACCAGCGATGGATCCAAGTTGTCAGCCCTTCGTGACATGCGCGAATCCGATGTGCTAAAGCTGGAACGAGCAGTTGCCTCAACTCATCGTCTGTCCGAGTCGCGACTAGTCCCGCTACCAGTGCCCCGCCTGACGTGCCTGTGATTATTTCTGGGAGGACATCATTATCCAGCAGCGCTCTTACAACCCCGAAGTGGTAGTAAGCAAATGTAGCCCCACCCGACAGACAAAGAGCGGTGCGTCCGAAGTTCGTATCGAGGTGTTTGAAAAGTTGATACTTGTCATCTTTGTCAATCTGCTTATTGTCTAAAACGATCTGTATGCATGCGTGCACCTCGTCAATGTACTCTTGAACCAGCTCCTTGGTCCCAGAGTAAGTCTCGCTGTATATCCGAGGATTTTCCACACCGGCAAAGTTGTTCTTGACGCAAGCCTCCAAAAGTGCCCGGAGATCTTCAATAGCAGGTACCTCGCTGGAGCCGACGCGACCATTTTCTATTTCCCATTCCGCATTCTTCCTCAGCTGTTTCAGCTGCGACACCACTTTGTTAACAGTAAGGTGGTCATAGTAAGCGTATTCATCTGTCTTTTTCCAATTTTCGGTTCCGAGATGGACGTCAAGCGCCTGAGCCGCTTTCAGCCAGTCCGCGTAGTTTTTCTGTGCAGATAGCTCTCGGCGCAGCCTTTCCCTCTTCCCCCTCCATGTCACCCACTGCTCATACAGCAAGATATAGATGCGCACCAGAGCATAGCCAAAACTTAATACCGTGAGCCATGCGAATACAATGAAGAGGAAGGGCCATTTCAAGACAGAATATAGCACGCCTTCCCTCGTTTCATCCTTGCTTCGCTTTGGTGTCTTGCGACGGCCTCGACTTTTGCGGACTCTTTGATTGATTGGGCGCCAGTCGTTGATAGCTGTCAATGGGGAGGCTTCTGGGGCATTCAGCGCCCTCTCGAATCGGTCAAGTTCATCGGGTTGAATGAAGTCGCGGTCGTAGTCAGGGAGACAGGCCGGATCGTAAGGGTCGTACACTGCAGGCTTCTTCTCAGTGGTCATGTTCAACACATTCTGAATAGACCAACAAAGATGTTGAAAGTCACAGAGGTACCTGGAAATCCGGTCGAGGAAGCTACGTTGTACGAATCATGACGTTGGCATCACGTGTAGTTTATCCCCACATTGCGGCTAATGTATTTCCGGAAATGGCTGGTCTCGTTTTATATTTGCTGAGTCATCCAGATCTTGCCCCGCCAGATAAGAAATAAAAAACGTAGAACCATGGATGCCTCGATAGCTAAACAGCAATTGATTCCAGTTCAGAACTTCGTTGTTCTCAAAAATGAGAAAATTATGTAGATCTGCCTGATGCGATCTATCTGGGATTAAATTTGTCATAGTCACGCAATTTGCAACCTCGCTGGACATTCTTTGTATCGAGAGTGAATTAACTTTCAGAAACTATGGCAGGCATCATCCCACCTTGACATGCTGCGGCATTTGAGTACGACAATGCCGCCGGCCGTGCGATGGCATTGAAAAATTCTTGGAAGTTACCCCTCCATGCACGCCATCCGGGGTTGATTGGCATCCCTTCATGCAATATCCTATTCAATGAATGGCTCACGGCTCAATTAGCGGGGGCATCGCGCTCGCCTCTCGAGGCTAAATGCGAGATTTCTTTTTGTTTCCGCTCAAAGAATCATAACATAGCTCACCGCTACATGCTGGGCAGCGCGAATATCGAGGAAGATCTCAATGTCCTCTTGTGATTGGTAGGCGTCTCGGGAGAGTTTGTCTGTCGCGGCCGAATTGGAGGTCCAGGAAAGCATCCCATGGGCTTGCAGCGGGGGTCAACATTACTGTAGCCCCATGAATCAGGGACTGGGAAGCGTTATGTGCTCGCCGTATTGGATTTAAGCTACGAAGAAGTAGATCGGAATATCGGCAACCTTTTTACATTATATGACAGGAAAACGTCATTTCGGTCACCTGATGTTAAAAACGGCTCCTTAATCACAGATCGAGGATGATTTGCAGTGACTAAATATCCTTAGCGTCGTCACAGGCTGCAGGACTCGTCCATAATTAGACTCGTTTAGGAGAGGATATTCCGGACGCTTTTTCCTGGTTGCGTTCGTCGTCAATGCTGATCACGCTGATCAGCCTGGTGAAGCGTTCAGTGCAGATGCAAAAAAGCAAAAATTTCATAAGCCATCGCTTTTCATTTCTACTTTGCAATTCTACACTCGTTTATACTACCGAGTTTTAAGTGTCGTTTTCGATACTGCCTTTGGCTTGTCTCGTCGCGATACACAGCAGCAAGAATCTTTATTGTCCCATGTTGCGCGGTAGCCGCCCAGTTTATTGTGTTGCTTTAGCCTTTTGTGACATCCCTGAACGTGCCGGGAGCGCTGATCTGAGTGCCTACTCATGTTAAGGTTACCATGTCCTCTCGGAGTAATGCCCCGCTCTTTGAAGTCAAGATGCCTTGGCATTTTCGCTATCTGGAATCCAAACTCGAATGATCGTTCCCTATTTGGCCCTATGTGGCCCTATGCAGATCATAGATCTTCCTTCGCAAAGTATTGTGGCGTTGTTAGAGCCGGTGAGAAAGCTTTCCCCCGCTTACGAAGTTAACCCCCAGTACTCCCCGAACATGAGCGGCAAAAGCAAAATTAAAAAGCTCAGCGAGCCACATTCGAGACTTGGCAAGGGAATGCGTCTGGAAATGACCCGTGTCGCATCTCGGCCAATAAGAATGCTCAACGCCCATGTATGTCCCATATCGCACTGCGTTACTTGGCGGGGATCGTCCAAGGGTGGAGAAGACTGTCCTCGGATCTCCGACGCCGGGCAACGCCCGAAAGCATTTCCTACTCGGGGTCAACTTGGCCTTTGTTCTATATTTTCACGGCACTGGATATTTACACACAGCATTGTAGCACAGAGGGGCAATATAGATCTAGTTGATCCCATACCATGTGCCCCCTTCCCCTTAGCTATGACAAAATGTAATTTCCATGTATTGAACATTGCTGGAGTTTTTGAGGGGGCATTCAGCCCTGATCAGCCGAAAAGATTGGCGTCTCATTTTATTTTACGAAGTACGGAGTACTTCTGGAAAGAACAGGGGGTGTTCATATGGTACATACAGAGTACATATGCGATTTATAGCACACACTTCAATAACGGCAGGGATGCTGTAAACTCCTCGCATCAAAAGTGCAGTGTCGTATGCACCGAGGCTGGGGTCTGAAGTTGAACCGAGCTTTTGCGGCGCATTTACATATATGTCCTGGAATGTTAGCTCTCAATACGGAGTATTTTGATCTAACTACAATTATACCCCGCGCTCTAGGATCTGTCGCAGGGATAAAAAAAGAATAAATGGCAAATTATGTCTGTATACAAAGTTTAGAGGTGCATTTGTCCTTGACGGTCAAATATGAAACATTTGCAATATAATAAATTCATGTCATAAAAAGCACATTAGTAAAAAAACAGTAGTATTCGAAGGGGGGCTGTGTTGACCGTTGACAACCCCCTTCCGATAGAGATAAAATAGGAGTAATTAAGAGAGATGAAGGGGTGAACATTCAACCATGGGACAGCCGCCCTTATCCGTTTTTCCGTAAAAGCGGTGTGGCTGATATCGGAACGAAGTTGAGTAGGACCATGGATGGGATGAAACCATATCTACTTCACTTTTGTGACACTAATGTCTCGTAAGTTATAGTTGATGTCATCGGAAGACATATGTTGTATGGAGTTCATATACGGAGTACGGAGTATATTTAGAGTAAAAGGAAAATACATTTCCGATTCTCAGTGTCTCCACAATGCAAAGGAATGTCAGATGTCAGTGCGAGCTGACGGAGTCCGACGATCCCAGATAGCGTAAAGGCGAATTCTAGTTGACTGTCGCTGATTCGTCCTTTCACGGGCATTCATCGAGGTATAGCGCCAACTAGGTCCTCTGTTTATGCTCATTCTCGCTGAATTTCTGAATGACCGCATCCACTATTTCCTTTTTAAGGAGGGAGGCATCCTGCGAGCATGCAGATATCCTCCCATGCATGTGCGCCCCCGCCAATCGTGTGCCTCGTGCGATCATTCGCTTCTGTCTAAACCCTGATTTGATCGCCTGCACCCCCTTCAGCGCCTACAGATGACCAACGACATATTCGGTAAGGGCACCGCGTATGAGTCGCACCCTCGTACTCTCGGGGTTTGCGCTGAAGAGTTAAGAGTGGGTTTTTTTTTAAAAAATAGATGACACTCCGTACGGAGTACTTGACCTGATAAAAAAAAGTGGAAAAGTGGGCCAACAGGAGCACAGGGCAACTAGGCCAGCTCTCGGCATTCCCACCCGGTCTGCACCGTGGACTGAGGTTGCCTGCGTTTGGCTGCGTCGGAGATTGATCAACACGCCGCCACTAAGATGGGGTATTCTTGACAAGTTTCAACATTTCCCAGGAGGGGTGGGTTTCAACTTTCAACTGCATGAATGGGAAGATGTTAATTTTTTTTTTCACGACGATCAAAGAGAGCCCCTCGAGACAGGACCCACCGATAGTATATGGTGTGAGTTTCCTTGCTCCACGATCGGCTCAAAATGTTGACGCTATGTGTGAATTCTATGGTTCCATCATGCATGAGGGATCAAACACTAATCCTCGCTAACTATCGAAAAAATTTCCTCATCTTCTTATAGGGTAACAGTGGGTGTTAACAGGGTACTAATCGTTGACTCCAATTTTGATAGACGCGGGAGAGAATTTGGCGAACTAAAATCCTAGGCGCTGCCCCCATAGGCTCGCCACTTCCCACCCGGGTATAGTAGCTGCAGCATTAGCACCAAAGTATTTATTTATATTAGTGATGGTTATACGGTATTAGATTAAGTACGGAGTACGGACTACGCAGTAGTCTGTGTCTTATAGATTACTTGGATAGGTCAAATTTTGGGAAGAGGACAGCGTACATGTTGGGAAACCAGAATTGGGGACAATTGCATTCATAGAGTATAGCATATCAGATTAAAAATATCAGAAATAAAATCCGATCAGAAGTATATCAGACGACTATCATGGAAATATGTTCTCAGCTGATAAAAGAAAATCGAAATAAATGTTGTAAACGTGTACGGAGTATTACGGGTGTATATGGGCTGTGTATTGTGTTATCAGGATAAGCCCGTATTATTTAGCTAAATAATTCGTTACCCCGTGCCACCACCTTTTCTCTCTTCACCTTTTGTCATTCCTCTTCAATCTCTATCTCACTTTTCGAGGTTTCAGAGAGGAGATCGAGTCGTTCTTTGACTCTCCATATTGCATTCTCTAGGTATCATCCCTCCCCGCTTGCCCGCCTCCCGGGGTACCCCGAGTCCCCATCCCCAATGAGACTGATCAATTTCAGTACACCGTTGCTAACTCTCGCATTCAGAGCCTCGATTGCTCGTTTTTTTTCCCGGGTCTCATTCAGGTCGCACAAGCAAGATGTCGACTACATCTGGCAACATCTGTTGAGCTATCCATCTTCAGAGTTCTCCCGGTCCGCCACCTTACCCCCCCGTTGACGCCATGGAGAAAATCAACACTGGGGATGGACAACTTTTCATAAAGGTTTGTGTTTTTAAGCAACACCGCCCGGTCATTGAGATGATAGAGATCGTCTGAGTATTTGGTCGGATAGCTAACGCGCATGGTTGCTATAGAATGTCGCTAGCTACGTTCGCACCCACGAAAAGGCCCTCGCCAATGCACTACAGCTCCGTCGTCAACCCACCAAAAATGCCATTCCACAATCACCCAGCGTTCCTTTGACCCCTGGTAGCTCATTCGCCTCGACCTCATCAACTCTGGCCGCAGCCTTCTCATCCGCAGCATTGAAATTCATGTCGCAGAACGCCAAAACTGCCAAACTGACATTGACCCCCCACCACCTTTTCTACCTTCTCTCCCGTTTTGAAGAATTGACCATTGCGGTTGGCCCTATGAACATCAGGTTGGAGAATATTCACGCGGAGGTTTCGCAATCCTATGTTTCATTCCTGAACAAGCCCCAACAGTCCCGGGGCGACCGGGCCTCTATCCATTCGGTGTCCAGTGTTCGTAGTGTGATGTCTGGTATGACGGACCTATGGTCATCTTTTCGCCTCGGGTCCAAGGATACGCCAACCAAATCGGACAGAGCCAAGGCCGCCTTGGAAACGGATCTGAAGTACTTATACTCTGCCTTTACGAAGATCCCGTGTCTTCGTCTTGCCCCAGACCACCGTGCTCCCCTGATCTCTGGATATGAAGAATTTCCTTTTGATACGGCTGTGCCGCTGCACTCCTTTAAGAATTTGAGCGCTTTAGAAATTATTGATCTAGACTACCGTTCTTTCTATGGCTGGGACAGGTTGTCTGAGCAACTACGCACCTTGACCATAAAGAGAGCCCACCTCGATGATCCGGCCGATCTTTTAACGAGAATTGTGTTGGACGATATCGATAAACGCCGCCGACGGTCTGCCAAGTCCCAACAGTCGCCTTCACTGGGATGGACCAGTTCCAGCAGTCAACCGGTTCACACTCCTGACCAGGCCAACTCCCTCTCAGCCCCTGGATCTCCTATCGTGGACACAGCATTCGGAACCAGCACTAGTCCCCGATCTGCGCCGATGTTACGAGCCGGCTCAGAAGGCGCCAAAACTCGCGCCAGGGCTGGGAGTGTCTCTCCAACTCGACCGGCGACAAAGCACGGTCACCGTCGAGGCCAGTCTCGGCAAATTCGCCGCACGGGCTCCGCAAGCTCTGAATCAAGCGAGGCCTCTACCAGCCACCGAAATGGAAGCTCTACAAACCTTCTCGCAGACGTCCTCTCGCCTTCAAAATGGCGTTTCCTGCGACACCTGGGCCTTCCGGAAAATTCCCTGACATCTGTTTCTGCTGCCAGTCTCGCCCCTGTAGCCAACAGTCTCAACTCGCTTGATCTGTCCTCTAACCTCTTGACGGAGATTCCCGACGGTGTGGCATCACTGGTGGCATTGAGAGCCCTCAACTTGTCGCACTGTATGATTGAATCTCTTCACTCACTCACCCGGAATCCCCTTCCCGCCATCACCGTCCTCACCCTTCGTGGAAATCGCCTTCGTTCGCTTGCAGGAATTGAGCGTTTGCTCTCTTTGGAAAGATTGGATCTTCGTGACAACAACCTCACGGACCCGACGGAGCTTGCACGGCTGACCTGTCTCCCTGAGATACGGGAGATCTGGGTATCTGGTAACCCGTTCGTCAAGACCCATTCTGGATATCGAGTTGTGATCATGAACCTCTTCCGCCGGACGCCTGGTTATTCCGAAGACATTATAATTGACGGTAGAGGTCCGGGATATACTGAGAGGAAGCAACTTGTTGAGCGAGTTGCCGAGCCTCAAGCTGCACCGGTTGTTCGCTCCAGCCCAGCAGATGACTCAACTGTTGTACAGAAATCTACTATCTCGAAAGTTCCCTACGATCTTGCAATCTTAAAGCCGCAAGAAGACGAGGGAGATTTGCACATTAATGGCCCACAGCTGAAGGGAAGTGACGGGGGAACCAACCGTCGCAAAAAGCTCCAACGGCGCAGGATAGTCGATATCTCGGTGGAAAACCCATTTACCACAGATGGTTTGGGCAATGCAGGAAGCACGGCTCTTCCGGGTCTTCCGGCTCTTCCCGTTCAGCAAATCCAACCGCCAGTTGATCATCCGACTATTGTCCCCGTTGATCAGCCGTGGAGGTTGGACAGTGCCGCGCACTCTGGGTCATCAAGCATCAAAAGCCCCGAGAAGCCTGTGCATTCGAGTCCTCCTCTTGTACAGGCTTTGCCGAGTAAGGACAGGACGATGGATGAAGAGTTCTGCCGCCAGCAGCTGGAAGTTCTCCGTCAGGACGTGGGCCATAACTGGCTAACCGTTCTCGGCGAGAATGACTGGAACAATTCCCATAGAGACTTCGCTCACAGCTCTGGGGTAGGCTTGGACCATTCCCCTCATCTCTCCACCCCACCAATCACCCGATCGAATACCCAAGCGATACTGAGCGGACATGCGCTTAGCGGATAAAATACCCTTTTATTATTTACAGTTCTTGGTCCATGATATCTGTCAGAACTCTCTTCGCCTCTCACGTTTCCATCTCATGACTCGCAGAGTCTCTCGTGGATGTGACGTTTTCCTGCTTCAGCAGGTTCTTTCATCTCTTCTTCTTATTTACGGGGATACCATTCCCCTTGTGCGGTCCCTCGGGACTCATTTAACAACATATCCCCAGCACCAGCAGCTGATCATTCTATGCATTGTTTTCGGCGTTGGATGACTTATGAGACATGGTGGGTTGGATGTATGAACTATTTACGGCCGTCTTTGCTTTTCTTTCCACTGTTCCATGTCTCTATCTCCTTTTCTTTTCCAAAACGCATCCTGCAAAGGCTCCTATTTTTTGGGAAGTCGGCTTGATCCACGGAAGGCACAGTGAAAGACATTTTGTTTCGGTTCTAGCGTTGTACTGTATGATTCTGAATTTCGGGCATGTTGGCGTTGGAAGGATTTTTGACTTGGTTTAATTCCCCTCTTGTTACTTCTTGGTTTCTGATGTTCGTTTTCAATTTCTTTCTGTATAATGCTGCATGACTTCTGGACAAGCAGCATTGTATGAGACTAGAGCTCAGAGCTCATTGTGAAGAATGCCAATTATTTTGGAGAGTTTCCTATATTTCTACTTTTTTTTTCTATTAGGCATCTAGATATCCATTCCGTAGAGTTGAAAGATCCCATAGGATCCGATAGTATAGAGACACAAGGGCATTATAGCGGAGTACTCGGTATAATCATTCTAGATGCACTCTCTAAATGCACTCTCTAAATGCACTCTCTAAATGCACTCTCTAAATGCACTCTCTAAATGCACTATTTTAGTAGTCAGCCTCTTCTTTTGTGCTTGGACCCCGTTTAGCGTCGAGGGCTTTAAGAAGTCTCGACCTAGAACCACCCCCTCCCCTCCCTCTATGCAGAATTTTTTTTTTTTTTTGCATCAAAGCGCTTGTAACACAGAATAGGTTGAATGGAATAGACAAGAATAACCGAATAATCGAATATAATCGAATCGAATGAAAGTAGGGGATGTTCTTTTATAAGTGCTCTATATATAACCGTATCCACCCCTCTCCTTGGGGAAGATCAAACACGCGCAAACACAAAATAGGAACTTCCCGCTTTCTTCTTAAAACATTCTCTTCTCTTCAACCTTCAACCCCCATCACCACAGTCACGTCTTTACGTTGTTGATGTTGTTCTGAGATTCAAACTGGTCTGACTATCATACGAGAAAATTTTCTCCCTTGATTGAAATTTCCCTTCCCTCGAAACTGCTCTCGATTTATCTCGACTCACCCGGCTTTCTTCATCAAGTCAAATCGCTAAGAGTCCAGTACTCTTTCGCTCAGCCTCGTTTATCTTGTGAGGCGCCTAGGAGCCCATTCTCCCTCCTTTCTACCGTGCGCGTACACAACTACTCGGATAGGCACCACCGTCCCACACCCGTCTGGCATCTCTGCCAGAACTGTTTTTTTAATTTCTTTCCCGTGGCCGTTGGGGCCCTTTTCTAGATCTGTTTGGTCTTGAAATCTTCTGTTTGGTAGGCATCTATTCTCTTTTCCTCCGCTGCAGTTGCTCCCAACAAGTCCGACCGCCCAAAGGGGGAGAAAAATCAACGAAAAATTTCAAGCGCGCTTCCTTCAATTTCGCCTCACCTTGGGACTTGCAATGCAGAACGGACTTCATCTCAATTTGGGACGCTTTATTAACTTGTTTTTCCGACAGTAACAGGACATAGTCACCGCATCATCAAATCTTTGTTATTCTCACCCGATCGCTCCGGAAGTCTTTCTTCCACCTTTCGCTTTTCTTTTCCTTCCACCCATTTTTTCTTTCTTTCGTGTTTTCGTTAGACATTATTCGCCATGGCCGATCAGGAAGTGGATCTGGACTCGATCATTGACCGGCTCTTGGAGGTGAGGGGTAGCCGCCCTGGAAAGCAAGTTCAGCTGCTTGAGTCAGAGATTCGTTTCCTCTGCATCAAGGCTCGTGAGATCTTCATCTCTCAGCCCATTCTTCTCGAACTGGAAGCGCCCATCAAGGTACGAATTTTTGGTGTCTGAACGCTCCCCTCGAATCGGAATCGGCCTCCGTCTAACATGCGTATCTTGCTAGATTTGCGGTGATATCCACGGCCAATACTATGACCTCCTGCGTCTCTTCGAATATGGCGGTTTCCCCCCGGAGGCTAACTACCTCTTCCTCGGTGACTACGTCGACCGTGGCAAGCAGTCGCTCGAGACTATCTGCCTCCTCCTTGCGTACAAGATTAAGTACCCTGAGAACTTCTTCATTCTGCGTGGAAACCACGAGTGTGCCTCAATCAACCGTATCTATGGTTTCTACGATGAGTGCAAGCGCCGATACAACATCAAGCTCTGGAAGACTTTCACCGACTGCTTCAACTGTCTCCCCATTGCCGCCATCATTGACGAGAAGATCTTCACCATGCACGGTGGTCTGAGCCCCGATCTCAACTCCATGGAGCAAATCCGCCGTGTCATGCGCCCCACGGATGTAAGTTTATCCCCTTGTCCGATTTCACCCCTCCCCTCTGGATGTGAGAAAAGTGGCAGTGTGGCGCTGGGTTCGTTCGGCTAAAGGCCAACATTGCTGACTGAAATAGATTCCCGACTGCGGTCTCCTGTGCGATCTCCTGTGGTCCGACCCCGATAAGGATATCACCGGTTGGAGCGAAAATGACCGAGGTGTTTCATTCACATTCGGCCCCGATGTGGTCTCGCGATTCCTTCAAAAACACGATATGGATCTGATCTGCCGTGCACACCAAGTTGTTGAGGATGGATACGAATTCTTCTCCAAGCGCCAGTTGGTTACACTATTCAGTGCGCCCAACTACTGTGGTGAATTCGACAATGCCGGTGCAATGATGAGCGTAGATGAGAGTCTACTCTGCTCCTTCCAGGTGAGTTATGGAATTTTCATCCGTGAGATCTTTTTTTTGATCAGTTCCTAACCTTTCTTTTTTTCTCTTCCGATAGATCCTGAAACCAGCCGAGAAAAAGCAAAAGTACGTTTACGGTGGCATGAGCGCCGGCGGTCCCGTCACTCCTCTGCGAAAGCAAAAGAAGAAATAAAAGAATCAATACGAGCTTCCCCATGTGCAGCAGGTTCGGGCGGAGATAAGCCTTTTACAAATCTCTTTTAACAGCGCCCTCATGACATCCTCCCTACAACCCCCGCGAGTCCCCCCCGGATCCACGAAAACGATGAACGACCGAGGAAACCCTCATCCGCACCCAGGGCAGCCCGATATTCCTCTTCAACCCCACCGATAATATCACAGTCACATTCCTCAACTCCTCCAAGACCCCCGGGCTCTCTCTCCCAGTGCGACATGCGATAAAAAGACAACAGTCACATCATTTTCTGGCCCGTGCGACCCTCTGTACTTCCGGAGCGGAGTTCAAATGCTCATTTCTTTGTTTTATCGACTTCTCTGTCTCTGTTTCTAACCATCTGGACTGGAATGTGTTTTTTTTTTCTTTTCGGCATCCTGGGAACGGGGAAGGGAAACTGGTATCTTTTCTCTTTTCTTTTTTTTTCTTACTTCTTATTGTGCTGTTCCTTGACCGCATGTGTTGTTGTTTCTTATCGAATCATATTCGTCTTCTCAAAATTTCTAGTCCGACACGTACGAGGCGGTAGTAGTACCTCTGCTGATGCATCGTATATCGGATTTGGAATGGGGGGCTCGGTTACTAGCGGTGTTTCTGTGAATCTAGCTCGGCCTTGGAATGGGTTTGTTTTCTTTTTCGGAGGTCTAGATTGTTTGTTATATGAGCTGTGAGAATCACATTTGAGTTGATGTTTATGTAGGCCAAGATATCCGTCATATTTTCTATTGGGTAGTTGATTCCGTCCTGCATTGATGGCATTAATACTTGAACTACTTGAACTACTCCGTAATGGATTCATATTCGAATTGAGGAATTGGAATATCCTTGAGTGTAACATTCTAATTCTAAGATAAGCGCATATTAGTAATTGTTATCGATAACTGACAACCCAATTCGGATATAACAAAACACCTCTCGTCATCGGGCCTCCAGCCCCGTAACACTCTGCTAGTTTTTGTATGTGCAGCTCACTCATATTAAATCTAGTTGCCGCCCATTGGAAAGAAGAGACAGAGAAAGATTTGGATATCTAAATGGAAAACTGGCGCCGAAATCACTAAGGCATTGCCCCTGCAGTCAAATAGTGGGATTATTTCCAAACTACCCTTCATTTCTTCAACTCATTCTGGGAGCATTCTCGCGGCTAATGGCATATTTAATATCGATAATACGTTGACGGCCTGGTACGGATCCGTTCTCAACGACATTAGAGACACCGATAACATGCGAATTAGATGACAAGGTAAATGTATGTATGCTATGTATTTAAGATATTGTATTTTCATGTAGACGACTACATAGAGCCGATTTAATATGCGTATCTGAACCTATTATTCTCCCGATCGGTTGGATCCTCCTCAATCCCTTCCATACCGGACCTTCCGCTAATCTGCCCATGAACCCGATCACGGTGCTTATTAGAAACTAAACAAGAGACAAAATACAAAATTCCAGTTACTGTCATAATCGCAAAGCAGCAGAGCATTGCCCCAATTCCCAGTGGATAACGCGGTGCTTGTGCCTCGCGAAAGAACTGAGGGCCAATTATGTTTCCAACAGCTAGAATCCTATATCAGCAAGGATTTCAAATCAAATCAGGGGTACAGTCTTACCGTAGAATATAGCCACCGAGATAGAAACGAAGCTCTTCTTCGTTGTCCTGCTAGTGTTGGATGTCTGCAGACTCAATGCGAGTACCCAGGGCACATTGTAGAACCCCATAATATAAACGCCGGCCAGTGAGGCATTACGCTGTGTGGTTGGGTCTACAACATGGACCACTATAGCTCCTGCCATAGCAATAAGGGAGGATATAACCCAAAGCAAGCATCGGATGTTGGGGATGAAGAATGCGAGAGTCGTGAAAATGGCCTGCGCAACCATTGCAACGGCAGCTTGTGGAGTGGCGAGGAGGGTTGTCTTAGCCTGCGAAAAGCCATATCCAGATATAATAAGCGGATTGAAATTCGTGATCCCAGCATTCGTGATTGCCTGGGCTGTGGCGAATGTCATGAGGATATAGTATCTGGGATCCGCGAGAGCGTCCAGGATCTGACTGAGTTTCATGTCCTACGAGACGGATACAATTAGCTCGACCCGCGCTAACGAATTAGAAAGCTCCTCACCTTGTGAGAACCAAGACCAGTCTGGTTTTCGGCAACACGTAAACGGGCAATGTTTTTTTCTTCCGCTGAGAGAAACCAGGCGGTTGCAGGGCTATCAGGCAAGGCGAAGGTAACGACGCCCCCAACCAGGATAGTTATAGCCCCATAGATAATAAAGATATACTGCATCCATATTAGAATATAAATAATAGTTGAGGAAGTAGATTCATTAACTAACTAACCTTCCATGTAGGCAGATCTCCCTTGATATGTCCGATAGCATAGCTCAAGATACCACCGAAGACACCGGCAAAAGTATTATACCAGAACGCAGTGCGCAAGGGCTGCTCATTGCGCCGGTACCATTTTGCGTTGACTAGCAACAAGCAAGGAAGCAGAGCAGCTTCGAAAACGCCCAGCAAAAAGCGAATGACAGCGAGTCCGGCAAAGTCGTGGCAGGCTGCCAGGAAGCATAAACAGGCACCCCAGGCCACGAGACAGCCTCCAATGTATTTTCCAGTTGGGAACTTTGTTATGAACCAAAGATTCGGAAACTCCATGGCAAGGTAGCCGAAGTAGAAGATGCTTCCCAGCCAGCTGTATTGTTGTCCGACTAGATTTGTGTCTTTCTTTAAGCCATATACTGCTGCGTAGGCAAGTCCATTCTGTCTTATTATAAGTACAATGCATATTAATGAGTACTGAGGGGGGGGAAGCAGTACCTTATCTAAGAACGCCAGTGTCATTGAAATGACGATGAGAGGCATGACAACCAGGTCAATTTTCATTAGTACACGTCGGGATTTCGCAGCAGAAACCTCAGTTTCGAATTGCCCACTGCGCATATCATATAATATGCTAGCAGCAGCCGTGTTGGGCCCTTTAGTATCCGCATTGGCTGTTTGATGCATCTTCCATGTGCCGTGGGGAATATAAGGGATGTTCGTGGAGTATGTGCCCGATAGCTTCAAGACAAAGCAGCATGAATAAAGATAAATGGAAAAATATATCTGAAAGATCGTAAGTTATCATATATCATTTCAGGAATGCGAATAAAAATTACTCAAAGTGAAAAAAAAACAGAAGAGCATTGGTTTTTTATCTTATGCCTGTTCGAGCTCTAGAGCACGCAATCTAGCTATCATCTGATGAAATATATCCTGCCCTAACTTGAATTTCCGCCAAAAAGCTGAGGAACTGATATGGCGACTCCTAGGAATGTCAGTGTATAATTCGCTTGTCCACTTCTTTTCCTTGGGGGATCTCCAGTCTACACGGGAAAGTGAGTGTTGGACCGTGGCAAGCCCGAGAGGATATCACCAACGTCTACTCATATTCAGACTATACCGAGAGTGAAAGTGGTTCCTCTCGGTCGATACCGACGTATATTCTAACTGGTAGAGACTCATCCAGGTGAATCTCCGGTTGTATTTAGAAGACGTAATGTCACTCTAATTGCTGAGGAGAACAAAAACGCCTTGTGTCCTTCTGTGTTCCGAACAAACGTGAAAAGGGTTCCTTCGATCAGAGCAAGGAGGGTGCAACCCATCTAACAGTTCCAAATGAGAAGAACCAACACATCCTGGGGAGTTTACTTCCATAGATCATCCGAAAGACGTTCACTCTCCAACTAGCCATAAAAATCGGGATGCGGGATGGGGTCAGCGGTGACAGGTAGCGCATAAAGAGGCAGCCGTCTCCGTGTTTGATTCGAATTTGTTAACCGGTGATGGGTATGTGGGTATGTGGGTATGTAGCTCATCCAACATAAGAGAGAATAAAAGCTGATCAGATATATCAGATATACAGGAAGGAGTCCGCGCCCGAAATGGCCGAATTCAATTCCCCAAAGATCACATTAACCTTCTTTTTCAATCTACCCAAGGCAATAGCCACGCGTTCATATCCGGTTAGTTGTAAGCCGAGGCTTAAAGTCAACGATGAGATGTGGAACCACATCTCCAAAGCAACAGACGTGCAAGCGTGTCTCAGTGCTAATGTCACGGGGACCGATGAATCCCTCATGCTGGATCTGAATAGATTCGTCAAGACGTGCAATTGGCAACTGGAGCAACTTCTTCATTATTTATGACGGTGAGATATGGGCTCCGACGAATAATAATGAAATGCAGGGAACCACCCGTCGGAAATTTATTGATATTTGTCAGGCCAATGGAATTCCTGTTCGAGAGGTCGAGTTTACTCTTACCGAGGCATATGGTGCTGATGAGGTCTTTCGTACTGGAACATTTGCCTCGCAGATTCATGTGCGAGGAATTGATGGACGGAAAATTGGAAGTGAGAAGCGTGGTCCGATCACGGAGCATACTTAGCAGCTGTATATGGAGATGGCGAGGATACAGAGAGGACACGGGGGGAGATTCAACAGGATCTTGAAGCAACAAGACCATTCAAGCTTTGGGGTATTTAAGTGAAAGGTTCCAATCAGTGGGCAGTATAGATGCCGCACCTCGTTCTTCATTTTCTCTATTGATTTCATCCGTCAATTAATATAGTTTCCTCCTGAATTCAGCACTGGGTCGAGAACGTCGCTGCGGTATGGTCAGAGAATTGTGTATACTTCCCCTGTTGTAGGTGCACGAGGCGGATTGACATCGCTTGGAAGGCTAACCCCATCCTCGGCCCATTCAGGGGGATATATTCCATATCGAGGAACTTGGTGACTAGTGTTTTTGGTTGCTGGTCAGGTGTTTGATGGAGGAGTTATTCTAGTTTGTCTGTATAGGAATAGCATCTGACGTAAAAAGTAAAAATCATAAGGCACATACGATATTGTTCAACAGTCAGGCTCCCTATGGAGGGGGAGGCAAAGAATCCATGTCATTCACGACGAAAGACTGGGAAGCTTAAGAAAGAAAGAGGAAACGGGGAAAATGCGGGGGGTGCGGGGGTGGGGGCTTATTATATTATCATATGGTGATGATGGAGAGGAACCTGCAGGCCATTCGTTGAATTCATTGGTGTTGTAACACTATCATTCCTATGCTTTATACCAAGAAAGAATAGGAAAATTCAAGTCTTTAGACTATAGTAACCAGGAAAAACCAGCTAGCTAGCTCGAGCAAAAGCGCAGAACGGAAGAAAATAGGAATTGAACAAACGTGACAAGATAAGCGACGTACAGCGTTGTCAAGTGACACATTCAAGACGTACAATTACGTCTGGGGGTAAAAAGATGGATTGGGTTTGTGGGAGGGGGGTGTGTAGCATAGCTAGATATGGAGTGGGACTGGAGTTTCGGGGTGTAGAGGGATGTCGGAGAAAGACCAAAGTGACAGCCAAAGCCAAAGCCAGAGCCATTTTCATTTCACTTGGACTCTTTGGCCCAGTGGAATGAATATGGACTTGGGGTTGACAGGCCAGGGAGGGGTGTTCGGTTGTGTCGGGGAACAGGGAAGAACTCTCTGTTTAAACGTACTGAGACAACCATCTGATGCCCTCGCCGTATCCTGTAGGAGAAAGAAGGTTAGTCATAATTATTTCAATGTGTGCTTAGCCACCACAGCTTCGGTTTCCACCGTATATCTGACGTAAGGCTTGGGACTCGACGAAACTCACCCTGTCTCATAACAACACTGCACATGAACACCTCGATAGGACGGATACCCTCGAGAGGAACCTTGCCCTTACCAGTGGTCTGGTAGAGACCGAGCTGGTGACGCAGCTCCTCCTCGCTGACGGCATCGGGGTGATCGATCTTGTTTCCGAGAACAAGGAAGGGAACCTTAGAGAGCTCCTCCATGGCGAGGAGAGCGTCGAGCTCGGCCTTGGATTCGGGGAAGCGCTCGTAATCCTTGGCATCAACCAGGAAGACAATTCCACTCACTTCGGGGAAGTAGTCCTTCCAGAGACGGCGAGCTGAATTGGGGAGGTAGATTCGTCAGCTATGTTCAATCTTGAGATTCATTGTGGGGATTGCTTGGCACTGGGCTGGCGCAACATCACAATTCCCCATCAAGAGTATCACTCACCTTGCTGGTGACCACCGAGATCGAAGGTCGTGAAGCGGTTGTTGCCGATGGCCAACTCCTCGGAGGTAGGGTGTGCGGTAGGTTGCAGGACGGCGACACGGTCGTTCTATTGAATGCCCTGTCAGCAAACAAGCCCCATACAACGCCCAGTTGGTATATCTATCCCGTGCTGTATCCGGGTCCATATATCTGTGCCACACCCCAGCGCAACCAGACTCGAACTTTGTAGCCAGTGGAATTGAACACCAGAGCTAGGCCTTGAGTGTTGGTGCCAACACTCAACTCACCTTCAACATGTGCAACAGCGTCGTCTTGCCGGCATTGTCCAGACCGAGGAAGAGAAGCTTGGCGTGCTTATTGAGGAGACCTAGCGAGGCCAGGACATCGTAGACTGTAGGACAAAGAAGCGAAATCAGCAAGTTGTACCTTATACCTCGAGACGCACATCTCGATCACAAGCAGCCGGTACCGCGGCACAGCCGTCGCATAACTCGATATCGGAACCGGAATGAAGATGTGTTAAGTTCTAATACAGCTAAACTGTCTAGATAGACATCTCGTTCTCTCTCCCTCTGTGCTTGAGGTCGGCCCCGGACAGTGACTGCAGGTGATCGGGTGATGTATCGGGAGGGTACTTACACCAGTTGACGATCCACATAGTGAAGGGCCGGTGTCAGGAAGTGATGGAAAAGAGGATGACGAGCAGGGATCACAGATTAAAATCAGTGACAAGCTGATTGGGGAGAGGTGGATGGACGGGGGTGGAAGAGAGAAGCAAAGAAGACAGGTTTGATGTTGTTTTCGGGGATCGGCTCGGGTGCCTTAGGCAGGAAGACGGAATCCTCGCGCTGCGATAAGCTACAACTGGGATTTGGGCTGATTTGGGTATATATATGGATGGTGATGGTTTGGTAGATTTTCTATGATTTGTTGGGCATATTGATCATAATTGCGTACTTCTCCCTGAATCTTCATCGTGGCAAAGACTCGCCACTACTCGACCTCGTTAGTATTACTGTTACCGTCTACTATAGAAAAGAAAAAAGAATTGTTCATCTAAAATATATTTCATATTCACTCCCATCAAACTGATGGATCTCTTTATTCACAATGCAGAAAAGCCAGATAGGGGGTATATGCACCACAGCCATGCAAGACAACAAAGGAAGCGACCTCCAGCAAGTCCATAAGACCGCAGTATAGAAAAGAGGGAAAAGAAAGAATATAGATATACTTCCGACAGAAAATGCAAACAAAGAATCACCTCCGTGTAGGGATTATTGAAGAAAAGGGGGAAAGGGGATAAGGGTAAAGAAACCATTCATGTGAACATCACAAAGTCGGCTAATATGTGTAAGAAAGCGAAAGGCACTCGGATCGCTTACCGAGCTGGTAAGACAAAAAAAACCCGAAACCAAGAAAGGTGACAAGAAGTAGGTATATACAGGTCAAAAAAACGGAGGGGTGAAACTTTTTCATACAAGTTCCATAGGTAGGGACACCTAAACGGATAGGACGAGCTGGGTGTCTTGAGCGACACCGTAAGCTCTGCACCTCTCAGCAACTTCGAGGCCAAGCTCCTTCATCCGTTCGGCTCCATGGCCTGGAATAGGCCGTTTGCCCATCTGCTCTTTGGCAGCTTTGCGGCAGTGTTGACGCCAGAACTTTTCTTTGCGTTTCTGGCGCTTCTTCTCGAGCCCCTCGACAATGTCGATTGGGCCACGAGTGTGTAGCTCACGGGTACGTGAGTGTTCTTGCTCTGGTGACTCAGAGAATGGCGGGATACCTTGCCAACGGTGGTCTTTGGCCAGGTCGGTGAAGAAAGGGTTGGGGACACGGGGGAGTGACTTGGTACGGACGAGAGGCCGGCGCTGAACCAGGTGGCTGATGTTGAGACCTCCAGGAGACTCCACAATGGGCATATCCTCGGTGAGTTCCCAGGTGGCTGGGGTGGGCGATCTCGCTCTCATGCGTGGGGGCGGGGACTTGAGACGCTTGGGAGAGGTACGACCAGCGCGACGGGGTGGTGGGGACATTAAACGCCTGGGAGAGCGACGGGGAGAATGCTTGCGGGCCTCACCCTCCGGCCGTCCTCGGGTAATTTCATCGCGGCGACCTGTGACGGAGGACAAGCTGGAAGCCTCTTCCTCGGATGGTTCAAGGTCTTCATTGTCCTCCGGATCGCTGGTGGGGAAGCTGGGATCGATATCTTGCGGGATAACAACTTCCTTCAGGCGGCGGCGTTCTTCCAGGCAAGATTTGTAGGCGAGTTCGAGGGGACGATCCTCATCGAGGGTTCCACAGACAAAGTCGGTACTATCGGGAAGGTTCGGGGTCCTCGGACGAATCCTGATTTTCCTAGAGGTCTTCGAAGCGCGACGGCTACTAATCCTTTGCACGGGGGCTGGAAGCCAATTCGAGTGGTCGTCCGTCATCGAGTCGAAAGATGTGTTCGAGGCGCGGCGTTCTACAGTGGAGGGGCGTGCCTCGATGGAGTGACTGGTGGGTTCAGGGATACGGTGTGATGATCCCCAAAACTCAATGTCAGAGCCATCATCGTCGCTCTCGTCCGACTCTGCGAAGCCAGCCTCATTGTCCGATTCATTGCCGTCGTCCGAAGAGAAGTCGTGCACGGTCTCATCGTCGTCAGGAAGGTCCTCCATATCCTCTTCCTCCTCCAAAGCCTCTTCTTCTGCCTGTTCACCGAGCTGTCGGATGGCTATTTCTTTCTTCATACAGTCGTTCAATGTGATCTTTTGCGTATAGTCGGCCTCCCTGTTCACCCATTCATCGTCTTCATCCACAGAGCTGGCAAACTCGTGAAACCGGGTAGCTTCGGATTCCTCGAACTTGCCCAGCCCACTGGTCGGGACACCCTTGCAGTTTGTAGGCACAGAGACAGCCTCCTCCTTGGCAACCTCTTTAGGGGTTTCCTTCAAGTTGGGAGAGGCTCTGCGAGCAGTAGGTGCAGGGGAGCCGCGGCATCGAGGTCGGATGGAGGGCTTGGCCACCAGAGATCGCTCTCTCTGGGAAACAGTCTCCCGTCCAGGGCACGCGAAAGTAAGTGTAGTTTTGCGCTTAATGGGTTGAATCGAAACCTCCTCCATGGGAAGTGCTTGGGCCTTAGGTGGGAGTTCTTGTGACGCAGATGGTGAGACTGGAGATCTTAGCCCGTTATCATCAGTCTTACGACCACAAGCGAAGCTAATGCATCGTTTACGGCCAAGGTTGGCCTCGACGGAAGTTTCACTGGCACCAACGAGCTTCACTTTAGGAGCCAAATTTTTCTTTCCCAACAAGGCAGCATTTTTCATCATCTGAGGTGGTAAAGGTGGGCTGGGAGTATTAGACAAGGATGGACTTGTGAGGCCGCCGTCGCTGGTCAATTCGGCCGTCGAGACGCCACTAAGGTTGCTATGAGGGTAGGATCGGTACATGTAGGAGTCGTAGTGGGAGGCGTGTAGATCGGTTGGGGACATCTCCGGGCTGCTCTTCAACGCGCGCGTGAGCAGTGATTCCTTGCGGTTCACTGTTGGCCGAGCAAGCACGATCTGATCAGAGTTCATTGAGGTGGCGTGCATGACGTGTTCAGGGGGCTCGTCGATGTCCTCGGGCAAGTCAGCCTCGCTGTGGACCGGCTTGCTGGACGAGTTGGGCGAGATGAGCATTCTCAATAGGTTATGAAACGAAAACGTTCTTTCTCCATCCCGAGATTGTGCCATGTTTCAAAAGGGGGGGAGGGTTCGTGGTATAGTTCCAAGGTATAAAAAGGAGGAGGAGGGTGAGGCGAGTGGCGTAGGATCGAGTTGGAGGCGAGTAGGACGTTGCTTGAAAGATACAATGAGGTCTTTCAAATGCTGTTCTTGATATCGATCAATGTTAAATCGATCGACCTTGAGGGCAGAACAAGATGTCCCGAGCGAGGACTATCGTCATGATATAAACCGCATGACTAGGGGGTATCGAGACGAAGGAGGATATTCGCCAAGATCGATAATTGTGCCTAAGAATGGCAACTCAATGTTGAGCTGGACTAGATCTGTTTCTCGAATACCTCCAGGCTTAAAGGTCCGTGCTTTTAGAACGATCTCGATAAAGAAAAAAAGGAAGGTCAGGAATGTCGAGAATGTCAAAAAAAGAAAAATGGAGTAGAGATTATAAAGGATAAAAAAGAAGAAAAGAAGAGGAAGTTGGGGAAGGTTGACAATAATAACAGAAACTGAATAGGAAGCGCATAGAAAAGGTGCAGGGGTCTCCGATGTCTTGGAGGGGGGGGGAAGAGAGTGTGGGAGTGACGATACGGCTGTCCGGCACTGTCGTTTTGGGACTAGTCTGGGATTTTTAAAATTTCTTTTCCCACGTTTTTTATTTTTTCAATTTTCCGTTCTTTTTCGTAATTTTTACTAATTTTCCTAACCATTTTAAATTTCCTCTTTTTTTTCCTTTTTTTTCAATTTGGATCCAATGAACGCCCATGGACCCCCAATTTCGCAAAATTGCCTTACAATATCCTTGGATCTATAGGGCCATGTTGTACAGTGAGCCCTAGAGACCGTAACATCTCCGACTAGAGATGTCTTGCCACATCGTACTTCGTACAATTGTACTATAGGTTCTATTTCTATAGATATTTCGGTTCTTTATTTCTTTATTTCTTCATTACTATATTACTATAATTCTTCATTACTATACTGTATTACTATATTACTCCATCAATGTTCTATATTCATTCTGATATCTATATTAGATTCTTTGTTTCAAAAAGAAAGAAAACTAAATGTAGCCATAAAGGGTTTCATTTCGAGAATCGAGGTCAATTGATTATTCAAGTGGACCATATGATGACCATTGTCCATTGAGTAGGTGGTCGCTGGCTATGAGGGATTTTGTGCTGAGACTAAACCCGTTTTAGGGTGCTTTTGTTCGCTGTTGGAAACTCCCCGTTGAAACCGACCTCTCTCAATACTTGCCGTGACTGTGCGAATCCCTCAACACAATGAAATTCGGGTGCTATATTGTACTCCGTACAAGAAAAATCTGCTGTAGGATCCTCACCGTAAATTGAATTGTAGTCCTATACATCATATATGTACATCATAGACCTCCGCTGGAGGTAATTTTTTTTTTATCGGGGGTGTATGGGTATGGTCATTTCCCAAGTTACGGGGGCCATTCCTATAGTGCAACTCGGTATCCCCCCCCAAAAAAAACCACTGGGCCGATTGTGCCTGAACGCTGCCGAGCCGTCAGCCAGCCTTGGCCGAACTTGCCCTAGAGCTAACAGGGTTAACATGGTTAACAGGGTGAATTCTCTTACCCGACCGAAACTCGTAATGAGAAAATGATAACTTGAACTATAAACGCGCTGTACGCGCCTCAAGAGTTTCTCTTTTGATTGTCTACAACAGGCTCTTGGCGGTTTTCGCCGAGCTCTCCAGTCATACCTGAATGCTTGGTATTGATTTCTCTTCCCTTGCCTTGCTCCAAATGCGGGAAGGCTTCTCTCATCTGACGTAGAGTGACATGGTGTAGATTAGTCATTTACTTGCTGGTCTGTCTTAGCCTTACACAATTTCAAAATCCTCATGACTCAAGCCCGCCGGAGGTTCTCGGGTAGAGTCTTGGTCGATTGCATGTTGCATATTGTACAATTATACTATACACCGTACAGGCTGTGTACAGAAGTACAGAGTAGTATCCACTGGCATCCAAAGTGCACCTCAAAACGGACTCTTGGCTCTGCTCCTTCCCGGTAGATCAGTCTTGGTATACACAAACATAGCTCATAGCCTTGGAGTACAGGCTGTGCTTCCAGTAATGTAATTTGTAAACAGAATTGATTATCTCCATTGGCTTCCATTCTACTGCCAAGTCCAAAGGCAGTCGTATTTTCTAGGGATATTCAGCTCAACTCTTCGCTACCACAGGCTCCATTGATCCTCCAAATTTAGATATCAACTGTTTCGTCATTGAGAGGCGAAGCAATCATGGTCCTCAAGTTGGGCATACAATCGATCTACAGTACAGCTCACGGAGTACAATGAGTTGTTTCAGCAAGCACCTCGGTTGATCGTTTATCTCCACATAACTAATCACCAAGATCAGAAAGGAAAATCCCTCTGCATGCCCGACAAGTACGAGCAACCTGCATTAAAGCTTACGAAGACTCCCACGTTGACAAAGAACAGCGGTCAGCTGCGATCACGATCAGCCCTAGATCGGCTGACCGGGCAAGATCTTCCCTGCGCAAACCACAATTGCAAACCAGTTTCAAAAGTATATCGCATAACTCGGACAATAAAAAAACCCACGCAAAGAAAAAAGAAAAAAAAAATTGAAAAGTTCCACTCCACCAGTAATTCGAAAGATCACCGAGGCTGACATTCATACTGGTTACCGGAGATATGCACACTGCAGCCACAACCCCCTCATTAAATCTGTAGGGTCATGAACACCCCCGTTTAGATCGCAACAAGCTTCTCGAATCCGAGGAGATCCCCCCGCAGTCCATTTGTTCGAGCAGGCATAACCCCTGCAAATGCGATCCAAGCTCACTGGATTGCATGCCCCCGAGCCGGGTGACCGTGGGAAATTAGTTGAGTTTGGAATCGAATTGTAGAAGAAGCTTGTTAGCAACGCAACGGCTGTGCGGCGGGGGTTATCCAAGAAGCAATTGAGTTCATCTTGCTACAATTTTCCCTCCGTCGGGCTTTGGTTTTCTTAATTATTTGGTTTTTATCCATTGTTCCTTTGTCATTTAGTTTACAGAGTATATTTTAGGTACATAGGACAATGATAATTATCTACGGACGAGCGGCAGGCTTACATATAAAGCGATTCGGTGTATTTTTGATATTTTTTTTTACTTCTTTCGTTTCCCAATAGGGAGAAGGCAGCCGGGCGCAAAACAGTGTTTTGAAAATATACATCGTGTCCAGAATTGTACGAACGTACAGCAAGTCGCTACAAGGTACTTCGTACTCTAAGTACATGCAGGACAAAAGTTCCCGCGCTGACAGCGATATCGCAGACGGGAATAGAAACGGCTGGTTTCCTTGGCCACCCCTCACTCCCTAGGACTTGGGCTTGGGCTCTCGCGCAAAGCCGGGACAGGGAAATTAAAATGGGATCCGATCCTGGGCGGCAATGCTCACCATATGGTTGGGATATTGTGGAATGGGCCAAGAAGATCCCCTCCCAATCCCTCGGAGAAGTTCTCCTAAGTGGAGTAGGAAGGAGTGAGAATTTTGTGTGACGGGAAAGTTTTTATACGACGAGAATATAGTTTGATGTTAAGGGGTTACTAGTATATTAGCGCTGTGATCGTGGCACGATGAAATTGTTGAATTATGGGAATTTCTCCGCTCAACTATCGTGGCAGTCACTCAATTGAGGATTGGCAAGACCCGCTCTATAGTATTTACCCCAAGTCTCCAAGTCCCAAGTCGCCACTTGGAAACAAATGAAGGTATAGTACGTGTGTCCAGCGTAATAAGGTGTGAACTGTGCAGGTGGGGATACGGATTTCGGGCAGGGGATGGCACGAGCGGGATGTTTATTTTACTCTTACAATATAGAACGTATCCTCTTCGAGCTACCCTGAATTGAGGCGCGAATGTACGAAGTATATAATAATGATACCCAGAATTGTTGACCGGGAACACAACCGGGGAAAGTGGAGTTTTATGAAGCAAAGAGATTGGATAGATGCAAGCTGCAATGCGCGATAAGCGGGACGGGTAAATGGGTTGGAAATAATCCGAGGATTTGCCTGTACTGCGTTCTGCGAATTGCGTTCTGTGTACTGTGTTCTCCGTACTGCGTACGATACAGCGTACAGGATACAGCAATGTATGAGGCATTTTCAAATCCTCCACTTTTGGGCTACTGCACTGTGCCTGATGCAGTTACGTACTAAAGTTATGCGTTTGTTGTTTATAGTACGGAGTATGAATTGACTTTTGATATACTTGTCTCAAATATATCCCATGTTTTTCCGAGGCTTCAATCAACTCTGATTTGATTTCAATAATCTCCATCCCAATTTGGAAACAGTCTATCCTCTCTTTGTTCTATACAGGAATGTGACTGTGATCTTGGCAGGATATTTCTTCCGAGAACAATGAGATCCCCCTCCATGTTTCACATAATTACAATGCACAAGGACTAATAGATCATACTAATTGTTGTTTGTGCAGGATATCTCTAATATGAACCACCTCGGGTCCAGTTACATTCCCCTTACCCCGGATCTTCACTACATCAAAGAATCTGACTGCGGAGTCGGGACTCAGATGGCCCAATGCCAAGTCCACCCCGTGCCTCACACTGAGAACACCGTTCCATTGAGCATATTTCCCCTAGAGGAACGTCACCGCCTAAACACCCACCTCATGACCTCCCTGCCAAGATAAACCTGGGGGTTCACAAAATCCTACTCGGAAAGACAGGTAGAACAGGCAGATTAATGATCTACCCGGCAGTGCACAGCGCAAGGAGATGGCTAGTTGCTTTAGCTCATACTGGAGGAATGCTTGGCGACGGCGCGTGGTGAAGCAAACTGCCAAGATCTAGGCATTGAATCTTCAGAATGCGCCCGGTGCGACATGAGCTGTGAGCTGTGAGCTGTGGTATGGGACCGAACCGTTCTGGAGAACGACGAATATTTCCGGGGTGACAATACGGGGTAGAAAGAGCAAGGAGAAGGAAAAGAAATGCCGATTTCTCCACAAAGGGGGTTGAGGTTCAATGGATTCTATTTCGATACGCACCCCCTTTCTTGAAGAGGTCTTGGCACTGAACCCCTGCGATAACCATCCGCTCCATGATAGGATTCCCTCTCGATGCCAAGCTCTGTGTGACATAGAGCAAATGCTCAAAAATGAACTCGTTGACGCCTGGTCTCGGCAGTGCGGTTATCGAATGCCAATGTATGGGGGAATGGCTACGCCAAGGGCGATCATGGTGATCATGGCGACACGATGAGTGTGTGCATGGATACAGTCTTGGCTTTAGTCTTGACTATCTACGTGCTATTGTTTGTGCCAAGCGGTAGCACCGAGTGACAATAATGCGTTGAGTTAGGGGGTTGCAGTGGCAGTGCTCTGTTAGTTTGGCTCGGGATCGACAGGCTACAGGCTTGGCCGTTTGACTCGGTCCGGTCCGATTGAGATCTGTAAGCAGCCTTGGTGTTGAAAGCCTGTTGATACGCTGTCTATTACAGATCATGTTAGCATGGATTTTGCCTTTTACATTGTACATGATACGTACAGATAGTTATGTATACGATGTACGATGTGTACAATTCATCGTTGGAAATAGGATACGATCGACACTGTGGCGTCCCTTCATCTCCTCTATTGCAGATATATGGAGTAACTATCCAGAGACCTGCGTGTACAAATATAGCAACCTCCTATAGAGCACCGAGATACTCCTTGGCACGTGCCACTTTACGAATCTCGCGGCTCTTGCCATCGTTATTAGCGTTCACCCCGGCAAATCCACGTAAGATGCGCCCGAACTCTTCAAAAGTCCAAGGCATCGGACTACTTACCCCCGACATTTCTGACATTCTGACATTTCTGACATTCTGACATTTCTGACATTTCAATTTCGACGTATCGCCACTGTTCAGGTGCAAATCTTCTAGAAACGCTTGATAATCAACCCCACCTGCCCATGGGACCTCCTCTCCGCAGAACATGGTTGGCCCTCGCGTTTGATCATCGGGTCCGAAACTGACTTGCTAATGATCGTCCAGATGTACATGGGAATCCCGTGCACGTTTCGGAGCACGGCATCGGTCGCCGGAGAATTACTCCTTGAGTCCGTAGACCGCAAACGGAGAGAAGAACCTGGAACGGTCGCATCTAGGTGTCAGGACCCGAGAAGAACTCGGGATACTGTTTAGCCACTTACATGACCATCTGATAGGTGTCCGTCTCATTACCGGTACCATGGCGGTCGCATCTACGGCCCAAATGACCATGATACAATTTAACACACGTTGCGCATGACTACAGCGATGATTATTGAAATTTTCTATATCCCCATACGATATAGGCGGTACCATATCATTTCTAATAGGGCGCCGAGATGATACAGGCTGAAACACGTTTTGGGTATCGCCCATGTGAAACAGCAACATTAGATTCAGAACTAAAACCTACAATATTATCCATATCCAATATGTTGTATACCGCATGGGGTGTACATCGTATAATGGACGAGCGGCAAAAGAAACCCAGTTCCACCAGTTTCACGTCCATCGCAATAATAACCCCGACCGCAAAGCATCCAACCATGGAAATATCCATCGATGATCGCCGAAAGAGGGAGGAGATGGACAGTATCAGCGGGAGTTATCTTCGAGCGACAATACGTAATCGCATAAGAACCTACAATATACCGCCCCATCATTCGCTCGAGAGCTAGCCAATCCCTAGCCTATATGATGCCCGTTCTAAGCTGGGACCCTTTGGAGGCGATTCTAGCGGTTGCGGACAACACGAGCGCGGGATTAGTCGGTCTGTGGATGAATTTGATATCATATCAGCGATCCATGGGTTTAGAGACGGGGGCTTGAGCATCTAACTTACTTCTAACGTACAATATACGTTTCAGATGCTCATTTGACCCTCCACACTGGTGACATCACGGACGGAGATGGACATCGCACGGTGATCGAACGCATGGCTCGTTGCTACGGTAGCCTGTGCTTTGATCGTGACCTGCACTAGCGGTGCAGTGCGGTGCAGTGCGGTGTAGTGGTTTCCAGGATGGCTCTACGTCAGATCGGCTGTCTAGATTGTACGTTAGTGTCGGCCTATAATGTACGACGTAGGGCTTCCGGTATGCAACATATTGATAATAGATGGCCGTGTGATGAGAGTGTAAATATATATTGGTAAGATAATGCGGGGTCTCATTTATTGTTGGGAGTCTTCGTGAGAGATCTATGTTGGGGCTGCAGCTGTATGATGCGATATTTGCACTAATAGAGATTGGTTTATATGAGATATCTTGTCGATGGACTCATAGGGCATGATGATGATGTTTTTGATATTTAACAACGGATTAAGATGCTCAAACAACTTTCTCGTGATTCTATTTGTAGGGAAGCACAACTATATCTCACTTCCTAAACTGGCAACCAGAGTTATGGTCGAAATACAACGTATACGCGCTGGTATGTATGAGAAAACTGTTTCATATATTTTCATTTCATATTATTGCATGCAAAACGAGTCGATATCCTAGAAAGAATCTAGCACTGTCTGGTTGCTATTCATGTGGCACCATCGTGCCCTGTGCTTGAATCTGATACTTTTATAACATGAGTCATGCACTTCCCTCTCGGCCACGGGACAATTAGGTTCTGTGTCTGAGTGAAATGACTGGTCTCAATATCAATTTGAGTCATAGTAACATGTATCAATATTTAACACTATCCCCCTTCGAACTCCCTAACCACTTCTCTCAATGGTGTCTCACGCTATTCCCCAACGGGAACTGCCGCCTGTCTCCGCCCTCGCGGGCCCTCGTCAACTATATAGTCTGGACGGTGCGTCGCTCGATCACCTCTCTCTCCTTTCCGACGGCCGTACGTTCTCCTAAGCTCGCGAGTGTGGACGACACTGCTCCAGCCCCCTGTATTTTGGAGATGACCGTTCCCACAAGGAGTACTTCGCCCCCTTCGCTCCCCACTCGTCTCACTGCGAATCTGCTGGCATCCGCCGCGTGAGACGCTTACCTTTCCTAGATAGAGGCATGCGATATATCTCGGGAGGTGTCTTCACCTGCCTAAACTAGCTACCCCCAAATGGTCTCCTGGCCGTTAGGAGCTACCTATTTCAGCCCGGTCTAAACCTCTTAAAGCAATCCTTCCTATTTAGGGAACCGCATATAGCCCGTGTCTTATTTCCGGGGCGGGAATATGACCTTTCGATAGGAATATGGTGTTATCATCTGTTCGACGTAGCGTAACCACTAATGGTAAAAATGCCTCTTCTATTCCTAGTCACGGATCAGTAAAATCTCCCCTTCAGCATAATACCTTGTCGATAAGGCGTTGTCCATGTCGAAAGTCTGGCGGCCGCATACAGGACACGATTCGTGAACTAATCCTTCCCATTACCAACTGGAGGGATTATAAGGGCAGAAGTGAAGCTCCTATTCTTTGCGTACTGTAAATGACCAGTTTGGGGTGGCTAGACTTAACTTTTCATAAGACTTGCTCCAAGACCGGCCGATTCCTTCTATCGTATCGATATTGGGACTAGTATGATTGGCCTCACGGCGGGGGCCCTAGAATATTATAGTCCTACAATAAACACAAGAGCTGCTTCTCATTTCGTTAACTCTCACAAAAGGGGTTTCCTGGGGCAGCATAGCTCATATCTGTAATGGTCTCATGTTATGAGCTACCCATGTCCATATCTGATCTAAAAGGGTGATCATCATCGCCTAGGCTTCACAGCATGATGAGGTGTGATCGGGTCCGTTTCATCTGCCCGGCTCAAGACTCGGGAAGCTATCGATACAAATTGCCTGCCCTTCGGTCGCGAGATTTTGCTCTCCATGCCTAGAAACCAGGAATATGGCATTATTGCCGTCGATGGTGGCTGCGCAGTAGTAGTATTGGAAAATCCGCCTCGATGCAACTCTAAAGTTGAGAATGGAGTAAGCATAGTTTATTCGCATCAAAAGTTAGATATCTCCGGGAGGCATGCTGTCATCCTCATCGCCCTTATACGGCCAGTTTCGCCAACATAACTCCCGCTGGTCCACTTCTGCTTGCCGAACCATTTCCATACGAAACTTTCGATTGCCCTCCACCGCCCTCTCAAAGTTGTCTGGCTCGGTACCGCCTTCCAGATCTATATCGAGGTGTTCTCTAACCTGGGGCAATAGCTGCTCAGACTCATTCCATTCCTGCGATTCCACCATGGCAGCCTCTCGTTCTTCATCGCTGAACACAACTGGACAAGCGGCCGAGGATATGCTGCTCCATACTGATGGAGTCGTGATACCTACTAACGCAGCACGTAAGTTGATTATGTCTGCGTCCCAAGGATACCCTGTCTGGCGAAGGAGATACTGCCGCATTCCGAGATGAGGAAGTCTCAGCAAATCCATATGTTCTTCATTGTGTACGCCTGTCGCGGCTGTGTAGTAAAGGTTGGCCTCTTCCAAGCGAAAGACGGCTCTGTATTGTCTCTGTTGTTCGATTCCCATCTTATCGAAATCATCGGGAAGAGATGGAATATGCATACTTTGAGGTTGGGAGGAATCGTGCTCACAGAATGCGGGATAACCCACTTGCATGAAGCGGGGGAATATCACAGCATCCTGCCAATCGATGATACTGATGATTTTGGTTGATCCAGGTGCCAACAAAATATTGCTCAGACTCAAATCGGGGTGTCTTAGCGTCGGAAAGCCGTAAGAACCCGGTCGGATTATATGGGGCGCCAATTGTAGGAATCGCGAAAGTAACGAGGTATGCTCAGAGGGAAGAATGTCATAGTTAGTCGGTAAAAGAAAAGTTTGGCGACGCTGAGCTTTGGCGTGGTGCTGAATGACAGCCATCTCTCGGCGAGCTGCGGACGTAACACAGTCCTCGGGTGAAAGCCCTGACAATAATCAGTCCCGGTCATAGCGATTACTTTTCAAAAATCCAAGAACAGAGGGGGAAGGGGGAAAGGGAGGAACATACAGGGTCCACGGTCAATTTCGGGTTTGCTTCGTTCACCATGCCAAAACTGCCGAGCAGACACAGGGCCGATACAGAAATCCTCCACGATTGGTATCTGGGTTTCTCTGTCAAGGTCCTTCTTGTGATATAAGCTTCCATACGCAGGAAAATGGAAATCAAAAATCTTCCTCTCCATATCTGCGATTTGTGTCATGATATCTTTCGTCTCGTCGCTAGTGAGAGATAACCACCGTGACAAAAGACTCTCTCCCTTCACTCGCTCCATCAGAATATACTCTGCTCCGATGGAATTGTCTGATGATGCTGAATAAGCCAAGACCTCCGGTACCGGAAGTTTGAGGATAGATCGCAAAAAGTTCATGGTAGCCACCTCACTGGCGGTCGTATAATGAGGAGGCCCGGCAATAGGAGTCGGAATTCGCGCGATCACTTCACGGCCATTCTTTGCTCGCAGAAGAAACACTTTGTTGAAGCCTCCCTCTGCAAACTTAGTAATATCAGGGCAATAGTTTTGTTGTACTGCTTCGCCGGCGATCCGTTGGAGCTCTGTTGGTCGAAACTTGACGTATCGTTCGTTCAAACGGTCGGTCTCGTTGAATCTAGCTGGAATTTAGTGGTTACGATCAAGGCAATAATAAGCTTCACCTACATCCATCGTCGTGATGTATTTTGAAAGAATTCCTCACGGAGTGCTGGTGGACTGGTGGATAGGTGATTGCGGGGCTGCCTGGAACAGACCAACGGTTTCCGCAGACAGGGAGCGGATGATATACTTCGAGTAATGGCGAGTCTCTGGAAGGAATTCACCATTGTTCAAAAACAACAGTAGTAAAAAAAACATTCCGTCACAGAGATGTTGCCTCATGCAGGTTCACTTCATCAGTTGAAGCCGTGGAAGCGGAAGCTTGCTTGGAATTGAGGTAAGCTCCATAGCCGCTAACAACATTCACGTGATGATGTACCAGTATATTACAGCATTATATCGGGTAATTTACTCAGTAACACATATAACAGTATGTGATATTTCCGTATATTCTACCGTTATTTAATTTTTGGTGGAATTGAAAATTGCGCTACAGTACATCGCGACAAGTTACGAACTAGGAGATGCCACCATCTTCCTGGGAATACTCCGTACGGAGTACTGTTGAATGATATGCGGGACCCACATGGCCCATCTGGGTTCCGTTCCGTTCCCCTGATCGAGAGAAAGGCTCTTTCTTTCCTAGAATACTCTCGTCTTTTGGGTTACCCTTTTTGGGATCTTGTATGATCTGAATTTCTGCTATCTAGGATACATACATCGATTAGGGGGCTGCATAAGACCTAAAGCCGTGAGAAGCCCGAGGAATAAATCAAACTCGCTACTTGTCGCGGTGTTCTATTATTAGAACCTTTCATTCTGCTTGTACATCGACATAGACTGAAGCGTAATCCATATATATTCTTCTAGATAAAAAAAAGGCTAGCTTACAAACGACACTTCAATTCAGGCGACATTGCATTGGTGAAAATAATCAAAATAGGAAGGAAAGGGAGAGGTGCTGAGAAATGGTACCATAATACCATTCATATTCCAATCACGTGTAACCCGGGCCTTTTCCCAAGAATGGAGATATCAAAGAGAGTGCACCAATTATTTCTGATAGTTAATATTACTCCAGTCCTGATATGGCTGGGTACGAAGGGTTTGAGCATAATATTTCGAGCATCGCTCAAATTGTTACAAGGATCATCTGATAGAATGTGACTTTCTCTGTCCTAGATCTGTAATCGGTGGCATATATAAAAGAAATGACAAGTCTACCTAGGCATCATGATATAACGAGACCACTATTTACCCGCATATCTAACTAAGATTTTATGATAGTGAGACGATGATCTACTGAAGCCTATATAGAATTCGTCGTATACTTTCCTTCGGATCGCGCCTTTTTATCTCCCTAGGCAACCCACGCGAGACAGTTTTATTTAGGACTAGTATGATACCTATCTTAGAGAATTCGGTAATCATCTTAGAAATCTCGGTTACTATTAATTAAAGCAAATATGATTTAATTTTATGGTTTACACTTACGCTAATCACTAGAAAAGCCTTGATATAGATCTAGGACAAATAAAATTCGAAGTTCGAAGGGACCGTTTCACATATATTGCTTCGGTATCGATCTTTAAGTATTCTCCTCTCTTCACTATCATGAGGCCATTATAAGAAAGTAATCAAGCCCTATGATACCTCAGAAGATGAACTATTAAAATGCCAAGTTATTAGTACCAGCATCAAAACAGTACCATAACTAAGATATCGTAAAATATCCCCCGCGTGGACGCGTATATCATTTCTAAGAGAGAAGCCTTTATCGGGATTTGGTTCCTAGGATCTTTTGCTTCTTAAAGCCGTATAGGAATCTAGTAGCATCCTAGCACCTTGGCTAGGGTTTTCCGAGGGTACCTATTCCTAGACTAACAGAGATTCAATTCTTAAAAAGAGTATTATTTTCAAAGCAATTTCTATCGGCTCATACAGAAGTTATAAGGGAATCGGGGTAGGCTTCTAAAGTTAGCATCTTATCATCACGAGCGAGACTCGAGAGGCGCGGTTACTCACCATGGCTAAATCTTTAGTTCAATAATAAGGTGCGATAAATAGTGCCTTAGATAGTAGAAATAGGGACCTTAATAACCCACTAGACTTAAACCAAGAAACATAGCTGATATTTAAAGCCTTCTATTTCTATTAATGTTTTTATAACATATTATTCTACACTATTCGAAATTGACTATCTACCTAGCCTCATACACTACCTTTCTTCTATATCGCTCTAGTCTCTTCTTCCGAAATGGATATAATCCCTCTAGATATCAGAACGAGAGTAAAGTGGAGAACGCCTAGAGCAAACTACCCTAATACTTTCAGCCTATATAACTAGTTATAGAAACTGAACTAGCGATATATGAGCCCCGAATTCCGAAGTTGCATTTAACATCATAAAGCCTCTACCAGTTTGCATTCACGCACTAATCCACTCAAAAATTATATTTATGAGTTTTTCTGCAAACTGCAAGCCTTTTCTATTGCCTTCTCACACTTCAATTGCTAGCAGACCCCAAGCCATCTCCACGAAATTTGACGACAACACAGATTGTGAGACTATTGTGCTTCCTAACATCCCTCCAGGCCTTACATTTGGATATTCCACCACACAATGAAATACTATTAATAGATTTATAAAATGCGCCAGTAGACACCCATCGGGTAATTTGGACAGATTGAACGGAGAAATGGGGGCTGAAAATTAATTGTCAGCCGCCACATCCAAGCTTATCCTTTGACAGATGCCTATTCTCACCCTCAATACGAGCTCAAAATTCTTTCCCTTTCCCCTCTCTAGCTATATTTCAATTTCGACCGTCTAAGCATGGAATATCACCCAACATCCCCCCAATCGTTTGCCGCCTCTTATGTTTCCAATTCCCGTTTCCACCGCTCCTTCACCCTTGAGCCAACTCCTACCCATGGACCTCTCAATGTGACCTACAGCGAGTACGGCTGTGTGCCTAATGAGAACGGGACTACTCCGACACTCCTATTTATGCCAGGCATGCTTTCATCCAGGTACATTGGAATCTGCACACACGCGATTGCCGAGAAATGGGGCGTGCGCGTTTTGGTTGTTGATCGGTAAGTGCCACCCAGCGTACCCCAGCCCTTCTTTATATTCAACATAAACTAAGGAATCGCATGTAGTCCCGGAATGGGGAACTCTACCGACGTGCCGCTGGCTCAGCGAGTGTCCACCTGGGTTGAGACCGTCCCACGGCTTTTGGCCCATCTAGGCATCCAGCATGTTTCGTTGGCCTCGCACAGTGCTGGCACTATATATCTGCTCAACACCTTGTATCACTGTCGGGATATTCTGTATCCTGAGAAACCGATGGTTACTCTGCTAGGTATGTTGCATTTCCCGCAGATCACTCCATTCCTTTATGTATATTGATCACGCTGGACGGGGTATAACTATTCCAACATAAAAGCGCGGGATCTAACCACACCATAGCGCCATGGGTCGACCCCGCCAAATCAGGCATGACATCCATGAAAATGGCCCAATATATCCCTACCCCAGCCTTCAAGCTCTGGCATCATGTCCCACGTATCTTTCTCGCCAATGATGGGTCCGCAATAGCGACGAGTGGAGGAATGATTACAAATCTCATCGACTCTGTGCCCTCAAAGAGCGGTGATGACCAGGCAAAGAATCGTCTCTATATCGCGCAGAACTACGGACTAGACCTAGACCAGCAGAAGGAGATAAACTCTTCGATGTTGCAGTATATTTTCAAGGAGAACACGGTTGGCTTTAATAGCGAGGGGCTCCAGTGTCTGAGGAAGGAGCCTAACATATGGGGGAAGTGCGAAGACTATGAGGTCTTTGTGCGTGAGTTGGTAGAGCTCGAGAGAGGGCGAGGCGGAGTGCCGTTGAAAGTTCAGGTCTTGTTTGCCGAGTCGGATAGCATGATTGGCAACAAGGGTCAAGCTTATGTTGAGAAATGCTGGCATCAGGTGGAGAACGGGGACTCTAGGGGTGCAGTTGAATTTGATTCGAGGGTAGTTACTGGCACTGACCATGATAGCTTGGTACCGTGTGCGGAAGTGTGGGAGAGCATTTTCAAGAAAATGCAAGGAGCGGAAGACCGTAGTTCAATATAGTTATTGAAATAGCATTGGCTCTATCTAGGAGCTGCTGTATGTCCAGATGCACATACGCAAAGCATAACTCAGGAGAATCATAGCAAACACCTCGCGATCAGATCCGAGCATCTACTCGTCATTTCGAATTTGTTAATTATCCTTGCCTCCTTTGAGGCAGCCTTACTGCCTCAGGCGGATAGGACCTCTGCTCCTCACTTAATCGACTTTCCTTCCTTGCTCTCTCCCGAGTCATTAGCTTAAATCAACCTACAGATGTATGGTTTATTTCCAAGGTTGCCACCTTGCCTTTCCTCTTTCCCTACTTGTCAATCGTTCTTGCATGCTTTGAGGCCGCGGCTTGAAGAGCAAGTAAAACACTTGTGATCCTGACTGCGCCTAGGATCAGCTGGAGCTAGGAAACCTAGGCTACCAGTAGGTACTTCCAGGTTGGTTCCTTGGAGAAACTATCAGGAAGTAGGACACTAGCTTCCACTAACTTCATTTTATAGATCACTTCACGCCCTGACCTGACTGCACTTCGTGTGTATACCGAAGTTACCTTTGATCGGTATCAAAATAACAAATAGGCATAAAAAGCCGCATTAATGCTAGCTGTGAACTCCCAAGAAGCGACAATCTAGTCACTGATTATCAAAATTACGCAAAGGCTCTAGGCTGAAGCTAATCATCTACATAGGCCTGAAAACAGGCTTTGAGTTACGGAACCAGATGCAGCGGACCAAAGCCAACGACGCTTCTACGCTAGTTGAATACTTAAATGTACAGAATGCACGAAGATAATGCCGTTGAGAAAGTCTAGCTAGGTGCAGAAAGAGCTATAGCGACTCGGACCTGCGATAGTGCTAGATCCTCGTCCTCGGAAAGAGCCCAAGTGCTATAATCCAGCTCATTACGATGACTCTAGAGCAAGGAAGAAGAGGCTGAAGATCTTATCTCCATGCCCCAGTATCTTCCGTTCCCTGGGCGACCCGTTTCGCCCCGCTCTCAAGACCTGAGCTTGCATTACCGAGCGCATTCCCAATCGGCTCACCAGCACTCCCTGTCGCGCTTGTGATGGTATCGCCGATACCCCGCCCAGCAGTTCCTGCCACTCCACCCACTGTGCGAGTGACACCTCCGAGTGTGTTTCCAAGTGTGGAGGTGACGAACTTGGCGGCTCCGGTGACGCCTTTGTCTTGATTGGATTCGGTAGGCATGATGGATTGATTGAACTTGGTAGATTTGAGTGAAATCAAATTTCTTTTTTCTCGAGCTTCGAAATGAATGCAAGGGAATAGGATATAGAAGATTATATGTAGTAAGAATTGATAGAAACTGGGTGCAGAAGGGCATTGTTATATTGGGGCGTGGACCCTATGACATCATTGGGTGGCTCGGTGGCACAGTGGCTGTATACCCAGGCCACAATATAGATTGGTTTCTAACTTACAATAGCAATTCGACATGGTATAACTGGCAGTGGCGATAAAATGGCTGCGAAATGACGGGGTTGGAACGTTGGAACCGAATGCTCGTGGTGTTTCCACATACATTATTGTACGTCTAGAGTTGACATGTCGTATATGGGGTGGGGCGGTACCTATTTCTATTCAGCATAAGCCTCATAATAATTTGTTCTCTGCAAAGATGATAGGGTTGACTACTATTATTGGCCTTGTAAGACTAAAAAAGGAGAATGTTATGAAGAGAAGAGGTCTTGCATCGACACAGATTTGATTTGTTAAAAAGGAACTCCTATCTCTCCCTATGACTTGGATCCATGAAATTGTAAGCATGCGAATGAAGCTTACCTACTTCGGAAGATTGCCAGTAACCAGACGCTTGAAGGAGATACGGGATTGACAGTGAGATAAATTCCTTTCACGCCGGCATCTCGAGCCAGAGCTCCGAATATCTGTTCTCCCTCAGCATAACCACAGGCTTCAATACTTACTATGAGGGATTTGAGCTTGTGTTTACTTCACCTCGTATAAGGGCTACTAGTCAACAGCGCCACGAAGAGGCCCAAGCTCGTTGCTGATGGGGAGCATGCTGAAGTCTTTCGACGACAGACAATGCCCACAAAAGGAAATGACCAATCATAGCCAGGCTTTCCATATGACTTGGGTGAGCAATATTCCACGGGCCATATGTTTGCATGGTCAGCAATGGCCTACAGGATGCGCCACCGGGTTTTAGGTATGCGAGATACCGATGATTGTAGTCGGCAATGGTCAGGAAAATCTCGTGATTATTTTGTGAGATAAGGAGACGTCTGCTAAGGCTAGTCAGTGTATGGCTCCTGATAATGCCGTCTTGTTGAACTTACCAACGAAGCTGGCACTTTCGGTTGTGTTTCTCGTCGGCATAATCAACACAATCATCTCGCCTGTCTGTCTCTTGCCATAAAACATTCTGGCGATTGGCTGGGTCCCGAATGTTTGGTTTGACCTCGATGATGGCGAAGACTTCGCCATTTGCTCCCAAATAGCCGTCTGTACGCACATTCATCGAGTCATCGCCAAAAATTGCTTTAGAAATTGGCGAGCGATCCGTTGTCTATTGGCATCTTAACTCGGATTGATCAATCAAGAGAGCCCTTAGGAACAGCAGGAGCGCGTGGTTCTTGGTTGGTCCGGGTGTTATTTCAGAATTGAAAGCGGCTGACAGCTCGCTGAGTGCTGGGACACTTGACGAACGAGTGTCACTCAGTTCAATGTCGATCGTTCTGTCTCTAAAGCACAGACGTGTTTCAAACGGCTCTGAAGGGCTACAAATGGCTCCGAAGGGCAAGCAAAACTTCTTGTTGATTCAGAAAGAGCCGCAGACTGCCGAAATATAAAAATATGAAACAAAGCTAGCACCCGTAGGTCTATCAATGAGACCTATTACTCGGCCTTCTCCTTCTCTTTATCATTGGCCTTCTCGTCCCAATCGGCGGCGGCGGCGACGTAATCATTGTTCTAGTTTAACCAAAAATTAGCACATTTGCCCGGTAAGATAGGTAATAGGCGTGTAGCAACGGAAACGCAACGCCTGAACACACGCAGTAGTGGGCACATCGACAAGACAAAGGAATAGAGAGGCTAAGGCTCTCTAGCATTGTTGGTTATGTGTCTGCGGGGCCAGATTTATGTTGATGAATATCTGTTCCTGTGTGGAAGAAACTGACTTGATATTCTGCATGACAAAGAACTCACCCTCTCCACCATGAGCCGAAGCCTCTGCCTTCTTTTTGAAGCCTTTACTTTTAGCAGCCGCTAATAAAACGGAAGACGATGTGGGTCGGCACTTTGCTCGCTCACACTGGAGAATCGCTTGGCTAATCATAAGAGTTAGTTGTCTGTCTCAAAGGCTAGTCATGGCAACAGGCACGCAGCAAGAGCAAAGGAGAGAGTTCTTGTATCTTAAATTGGGTGGTTGAATTGAACAAAACAAGAGGACGTACCCTTCTTGTTGGAGGGTCTTGGAACACTGCCTATATCGCATTGAAAGAAGCGAGCTCACGCTCCGTCGGATGTGTGTACTGAGTGCGTGTGGACCAGTCTCGACGCTGGCGGCCCTTGACGGGGCTTCCACGTTGGAGCTCAGTTCACATTGGGACCGCACCCGGCGGCTCTACTTTGACATTGATGCATCACAGGAAGGCGGACATGGTGCAATGGTTTTCCACGTCAAGAGCGATTATAACCACACCAATTTGAAAGCGACGCCCCCATCTACAGCCGTTGAGCCCATCATGTTCCTTAGTCGTCTCCTGACGCCAGCCGAGAAGCACTATTGGGCAACGGAATTAGAAGTCTCACGCATTATCTGGGTTGTTCACAAGATTCGTCATATGATTGAGGCTGCGCCGGAGGATCTGACACCGGTTGCATACACTGATCACATCGCGACAATCAACCTCGCCACATGTCTATCTTCCGCCTCGCCAGATCGAATGAACCTACGCTTGGTGCGTGCATCTCAATACCTCCAGCAGTTTCGTTTGCTGGTTTACCATAAAGCAGGCAAGGTCCGCATCTATAATGGTCATGACACAGCCAGTGTCGAGGCAGACGAAGGTCGACGACTGCACGGCCCTTGTGTTCGGGTCCGCGCCCTGGTCGATGGACGGTGCGCCAGACAACAAAAACTGGAAAGCCAGTCGCCGTATGACGGGTCGTATAACTCATCTTACCTTGGTCATGCAAAGGTTGAAATGCCTCATCAACAACGGCATGATCCTTGCTCTTGCCGCCCCGGCAGGACTTGCGCTTGTTGATGCTTCAAACCAATAGAGTCCTTTTGAAGGATACCAAGGCATGATCTTCCGGGAACAGGACTGCCACGCCGATACGGGCCAGCCAGTTACAGCTGACCTCTGTGAGGCCAGTTTGGTGGCACATATGGTGCAAAAGGACTAGACCACCTGTCAGTATATATTCTCACGATATATCGAAAAGTGCTAGGGGTCGGGAGTATCATGGTCGTGGAAACCTTACTGTGGGAGAGAATGGCGCCGCAGTAATCGTTCTGCACTTACAGAAGGAGATGGGGCCGACAGCAAATCTGCCATGGTGACAGTGCATGAGGAACATAAAATATTATCTTCAAGAAAAGGACAAAAATATAGTTTCAGTCAGGTAGATGGAGTGTTGATGAGTTGCTTTTCCTGGTAGTCAGGAGAAAGGACTATTTATTGCAAGAACATGAGAGGTTCCTTCCCTAAAAGCCAAATCAAACAATCAAAGGTCATGTCACTGGTTATACATTCTAGCTACAACACTAAGAGGGGGAGAATAGTCTTCAGAAAAGACATCTCAAAAGACATCATTATGTCGCATAAGCAACCGGCTATTCTTTTGCATGCATAGGTGGACATTAAGACCGAGAATATCTTAGATCATGTGTGATGAACAGGATCTGGAGGTCGCTGGCTGGGTCGTTGAATTGCTTCTTCAAAATTTCTTGCACCTACTCAACTTCGAGTGAATGGCCCGGGCTTTCACTAACGCAGACCGTACTGCACTCTATAAACCACGCGTTTAGGAGAACGGAGTCAACGATTAATATATTTGGGGGACGACCTGAGCTGAACTGAAAGAAACACGGCGAAAGCAATTTGACTATCAAAACAAAATCGGGGGCAAAACGCCCTGCCTATCAAAACGCGGTAGGGGTATCATTTCACAATTAAGAAATAAGAAAAGAAAAAGAAATGGAAGAGAAAGCGGAAAGAGATATAAGCCCCATTAGAGGCGCCGAATGCCTCGACGGCCAGAATTGTGTTGGTGCTGACGAGCGGACGATTTCTGACCAGCAGATTTGCGCCGAGGTGCTTGCTCCGTGCTCTCCATCAGCTTCACCTGCTCTGTCCGCTCTCGCAGCTTGCGGGCTTTGACACCACGCCACCATCCAGTAATCACTTCACATGCCAACTCTGTCCTGGCCGTGGCGATAGCACATGCGAGCTTACTCTGTCGCTCTGTAAATAACCGCCATGCCCGTTGAATGATGATGGCGGAATAGACATGCTTCGAGGCAGAGGCCGAATTATTCTTAGCAGGTAGTGGATGTGCGATCTTTTTGGGGACTTTGATGACATTCCCTCGAGTTTCACCCAGAGCCACTGGCTTCAGTGGCTCTTTTCGCGCTTCTTTGGGCTTGGTTGGTATATGTGTTTTGCGTGTAGCATTTTGCACGGCCGGACGGGCCATTTTGGACACCGGCGAATGGCTTTTTGATTTGATTTTGTTGTTGGTGATGACGGAAAATCCAGGAGGGATATTTTCTTTGCCGCCGCCCGTGCCAGGGACATCAACTGCTGTTGCCCCTTCCTGGAGAAACCTCAAGTTTTGCTGGAGCGGAGCTCTCTGAGTAGACCCTGCCAAGGGCTTTTGTGGTTGGCGTCTAGCACGCTGTGACTTGAAGCTTTTGATCTCAGCATCCTTTGAGATATGTGGAATGACGTCTTTGGTTTGCCGCTTGTGTGAACTGTAAAGACCCATGAAGACGGTGGGAGTGATAGGGTCATCAGACGGAATGTGAATTGTATCACGTTGTTTTGAAGACTTCCGCCTCGACAAGCGGGGAGTCGGATCTTCGTTGAGAAGACCTGACGTGATGTCGAGGCTTCCTAACAAGAAGTGAGATTTCATAATGAGACGAGAGTTGGGGCAATTATCTTGAAAGTGAGGGAATGTGTTGGGATTGTTATGTGGATAAGCGGTGAGGTCAATCAAGGGATCGACTCCAACGCGGGGAAGACGTGGGGTGAGACTTGATGTTATCAACGATCCCGGGCAACCGTACAAGTCGCGTATCAAATCAATAGAGATTGAGGGTAGCGTGTCTGGGACAGTCGATTACTACGAGACCGTGTTGACCAGTGCCGGGTTGTCCAGGGCAACACTTGGGGGTCAACACGTGACAGTATCAAAGTATCGGATGAAATAGGGACACAAGGTACTAATCGGCTCTAGATCGGATGTTCTCTCCAGTAGAAACCTGCCGTCTCATCAAGTCCTTCATGCCAGAGTGCACCCTCAAGTCTTCTTTCCCTTGCTGTACACTCTTACGCATGCAGATCGTTCAAGTCGGACATAACTCCGGTCCAATGTATGTACTTCTTTATCACTTCGCCGAGGATCTAGGTCATAGTGACGCCCAAGCTGTCGTTTAAGTCAACCTTGGCTGCATGAACTTCCTTTAACAGGTGCGCTACTAGCCGGTCATGCCTGATGTTCGAGAGCCCGGCTGGTGGGAACCTGGCTTCGGCTTCAAAGCCCTGCATTTATTTCGGATATGAGTTAGCGGTTTCCTGCATGCGAGCCAACAGGGTTTCGACCAGTCGTTGCATATGTCGTAGTTCCCCTAACATGACTTGCGCTTGAATAGTCAATCCCAGTGCCTGGTCATCGACTGAGTGATCTCCGATCGTGACGGGTTGATGAATCACCTTCTCCAACGATGATCCTGTCTTGTTGTGTGCAGTGAAACTGCCGGATTCGTTTATGAAGCACGCGCGGAACATCGCACGGTACCACGCAACTAGTCGGGAACAGATAATTGCCAGGATCAGTTGGTTCTGTGGGCGGAGGGCACAGGCGCACTGGAGCATGCGGCAGACTGACATGCCTGCATCTTTATTTGCCTTAAGTACTGAGCCGGCCATGCGTGGCGGCTCGGTTCCCCTGCAATTATGGCTGCCGCCGCCGGCGGGAGAGACAACTGGTCTGGGGGATGTGAAGTGAGCGAAGGGATTGTGTCGCAGTTATTATGCAAGGAGTGTGATGTTGTGCAAGACAAGAAGGTGCTGTAGTTGGGGGTGGTGGTGTTTGGAATGGAGTTGGAATTGAATCTAGGACGGCGAATAGTGGGGGATCTGGAAACGTGGAGCAATCCAGCGTCGGTTCATCACGATCGTCAAATCCATCGGAGTCCACACGATGTATAGGAACAGAGCCAAGGTCAGAAATAGTGCCAAGAGAGATGGAATGAGCCGCTCCAAAGGCACCAAGATCTACACTGGGGTTAAGATCGACATTCAGATCGTGATCTAGGTTGTCTATAGATGCATCTGCGAACAAACCATTACTGGGCTCCATAGGTGGATAAAGTAGATCATCATGGGCTCTACATTGGGCGAATATGGACTGCCAGTCGTCGTTTTCAAGAGGCATCGAGTCCTCGAGGAGGCTTGGATGACCAGAGGCTGAAGCTTCCATTGTTGACGCTTTTCCCCTGATTGCGCCGTAACCTTGGCTTGGATGCTCGGCCCGTCAAGTGGGGCCTAACCCAATTGGGTTAGTAGGCGCTTTAGCTTGATCTCACGTCTACCGAAGGTTTTTCGTTACATCACGACATTAGTTTCTCTTTCGGTCTCTAACCTTGGGTGATATCCTATAATTCCGAAAAGGTCATGTCGTAGGACCTTGTCTGGATAATACTTGACGTGGCTAGTTGCTCCACAGCTTCGCTTCTTATCTCTTGCCAAGGAGGGGCGGAGGTAGGTTGCAAGCGCGACCAAGACCAAGCGATCTAGGAAGGGAAGAGAAGACAACGGCTACTTGAAGACACCAAAATTTCTAACAAGGGAATTATTTATATTAGTAGAACCTCGGTCTATGAGTGATCCTGTTATAACAAGCAGAGACCAGCATGGACCGCAATCGCATTCAAACTTCGAGATCGTCCAAAACAACTCCGCGTATCACCTCTTCATTACAAACTCCGAAACTCAAAGATTCATGCGACGAATGCTCTACCTCCAAAGTACGTTGTACAAAGGAGAAACCCTTCCGTACCCGCTGCGATAAGCTTGGATACACATGCTTTTACAGCCCAGCAAGACGGGCCGGTCGGCTCTATCGGTCAAGATAGCAGTTTTCAGAGGGAAGCAAGAGCGAAGAATCCTGCGGACTCTCTGAGAGATATATAACAGCGACTCAGTTTGTAGATGAGAGCGCGAGACTGTACTCCCGCCTCAATGGCTCCCCCACAGCCGTCGATATGACACCCAATGCCTCAATCTCAAATTCCGCTCCGTCCAACAATGAAACGGCACATTCAGAACTAAACACCGCAAAAATGCATGATACCTCCGATCCGGATTGCCTGCTAGTAGTTCTGGACATATTCTCGGAATTAGAATTGTCAGCAGAGCAATTGAGACGAGTAACCCCCGTGGACGCAAGTCTTCTCAGCACAACCGCACAAACTATCACAGCAGCCTTGCATCGTCTCTCTACAATTTTGATTTGTCCCTGCTCTGACCGAGTGGAGGTGGGCATGCTCGTTTCAGCAACCTGCAAGTCCATCATCGATATACATTCTATGGCAATTTCAAACCTTGCAAAACATCTGCCTACCCAATGGGAGAGTTCCGGTATCTCTCATAGGTCCCCTGAGCATGAGGCTACAGCTATTCAGGTCTTTACAGAGCTTTCGGAGCTGGCCAGCCTCATCTTACAGCTTACGGAGCGCTATAATGGAGCAGGTGGGGCTTTGAATTGGGAGGGTGTAGGAAATGGATCGGAGCTGCCGACGGAAATACTGCCAGAAATGGCTACTTTCTTGCGTGAAAGGTTGCAGCAAATCACGGAAGACGCTGCTCATTGGCTTGGATATGTCTAGATCTCGTTCTTCAATGTGTGATTTGGAGTATTGCCATTTTGGAATAATGGGTCAAAGCACCTAGTTACAGCCTGTCGCTTATGCGACCTTTATACTTGATAGTGTAAAGCTTGAATATAATGTTGGCTGGAAAGCACAATTCCCAAAATTCTCAGATAACACAAAGGACTTGAAAGATCTGTCATCATCGATCTTGTTTCATAGTGTATGGCTCAGCTCGCTTACTTTGAGAGTGGATCCTAATAGCCAGAAGATCTCGGAATTCTAGTGATATGCATTGGTCTAGTCTACTCCAATTAAGCACTGAACAAAATGATTCTACAGCATAAACCACTTCTTCTCTTGTCCTGCGACAGCAAGACCCACTTTCCCCTCATCGGCTAGTTTCGATAGAACCTGCGCTATGAAGGGCCCCGCCATCGCCTCCATCTCGGGCCCGTAGAGACATACGATGATCTCCCGCGTTGTCATGGGTGCTCTTCTCTTTGTGTTGCCCCCGATAAAAGCCGATAAAACCTTTTTCTCTCTCATTTCCCAGTGTCTGCTCCAGACGACGAGTTTGCCCGGTAGGTCGTCAATCACGGCACCATGCCCGGGGTATCCAACTATTATCTCTTCATTGCGCACACTGTGGGTCATTGTCTTCAAACTCTTCATGTATCGTCCTAGATCTTCCACAACAACACTGCCTCCATGTCCAAGCACATTATCACCTGTGAACATGGCGCCACTTTCCTCTAGGACAAAACACATGTGGTCTTGGCTATGCCCGGGAGTAAACAAGGCTCGCAGTATAGTTCCTTGAGCAGTAAAAGTCTGTCCATCGCGAATCGAATGTTGGCCTCGGTCCGGATGGGCCTTGTGGACCGCCCCGGCCAGATGTGGATACTGAGCCAGTAGCGCCGGGAGACCACCGGTATGATCGGTATGCCAGTGGGTCAGCAATACCTGGGAGATGCTCAACTGGTGCTTGTCAAGATAGTTGACCAGAGTTGTGAGCCAGATTGGACATCCCTATCGACATGGTTCTCTTGTTTAGTCTCCAAGTACTAAGCTGGGGGTGATCGGAATTACTTACCTGTCCGGTATCTATCAAAATCCGTTGCTGGCCACTTCCGACTAGATATGTATTGGTTCCTTGTAGTTGCATGTCGCCTGGGTTTCCGCCAAGTATTCGTACCACCTCTGTGCTGAGTTCCGCGACAGGTGGAAGATATGGCAGTCCAGCGTTTCGAGAAGATAGGTATTCCTGCCACCCTGGCTGCGTCCACACTTTTGGGGTGGACATGTTTCTTGCTAATAGACTCTTGACACGCACGTAGGATTTGCGACTTGAGCACGGAGTAAGCAGTGTTTGAATTGAAAGGTGGGGGCCCTTTATTTGGTGAGCATATGCAGGCAGATAGGGCAATGCATGGATGCCTGATATACAAGGCATTGATATTCAGGCGAGGACTGAACAGGAAATTCCGTCCTATTTCTGTTTCCCTTCGGGATGTATGTTCTTTCTTCTCATGCGCTAGCAAATCGAAATATTCACAGAAAAGAAAAAATACAGAGGAGATATAGAGAAGTTGAGGCAAAAGAAAAAACATGTAAAAAAAGGAATGATCACGACCGAGAATGACCGGAGAACGACCGGCAGACCTTGCATATGTCAGTCAACAAATCAAAAAGAGAGAATGCCCTCGGGTATTAGCTGATTCCGGATAGCTAACGCCAAAGGGCATGGAACGTAGAGACTCGTTATCAACTTTAAGGGAATAAGAAATCCAGAAAACAGTAGACAGCAGTCACACTCTTCATGTTAACAAGCTTCCACTCAATAAGGCAAAAGTACCACATAATCGGGAGGCAGCAACTAACAGTAGCAGCCTGGGGACTCCCCCCCCCGGTGGATGATATTTTACAAGAGTAATAGGATGGATAGTTTTTAGTAAACTTTTTTAATGTCTTCGTTCTTGATATTTCCTACCCTATTAGTGTTTGGCACGAAATAAGAATATAAACCATAGAAAAGGGGTGAAATGTATAAACAAACTTTTTTATGCATGATATGTGATTCAAGTATAAGATTGAGAATTTAAAGCATAATTGAGGAAACTTGGCCGGGTTCGGAGGGTTGGGGGCGAATAAGGCCCGTAGCAAGGCAAGCTAAAAAGGTAGGATGGAGAGCATTCCAAGCATTAGGCGAAGAGAAAGTTAGGGTTTTATCCTTGGAGGAATTCTGACGTGTCAGAGGACTGGGAGACTGACTCTCTCGTGATAAACGCTAGCATGCTAGTTGGGCTGGAGAGCACCACTATGTTCCCTCGGTGCTATTAGATGCTGGCAGCCAGCATTCATTCCTCATACCAGTTGGCACCATGGACTACGAGTATAGAGAGAAATGGTCAAAGATCCGCATTATCGTTGGACAGTTCGTATGCTGACAGATATCAAGATAAGAACTAACTACTGGAATATTCACACGATGAGCTCAATGGACAGAGTTGAGTTGTCCTAGTTGGGGATAACAGAGAAACTGATTGCGATGTTGAATCCGTTGCCGTGACTGGTCCGTCCGAGGAGACTGTGGTTCAAACTATTGGGTTCTCAGCTCAGGCAGATCCAATAACTTCAATCGCTCCTCCTTATTAATCCTCTCTGTTGTAACCCGATCAGGATAGTTCCTCATGAACATGTTTGTGAAGTGGGTTCCGTAATGGATTTTTTCATCTGGAGGCTGGCCATCGTAAAGCTTCGCAATTGGGGAGACCACAGCTTGAAAGCTAGGTTCATGAAAGTAGGCGAAGGCGAATCGCTCGCGAGTATTGAGGCCGACTTTGTGGGGGGTGGATGGTAGGTACGAGTTGGTCATAAACTGCATTATATCCCCTAGAGAATTGACGCAGAATGGTTTAGTATGCTGAATAAGAACTCTTAAGTATTTATGGAATGCGAAAAATAGACTAACCTGGGAATACTGTGAAGACTCCGGGTACAGGAGGTACATAGACCCATCGTTCATCATCTTCGCGGAAGCCAGCTGCGCTCTTCTTCCAATTCTCCAGCTTCTCGTCGGCCGCAGGGGGCCGAATAAATAGGCCTTAAACATGGTCAACGTTTATATACCTAAGGATACAACGGAAATCTCACCTCCAACCTCATCCTGAGCTGCAATGACCAAGAGGCCGTAGTCGGTGTGAGACCCAATGCCGCGGCCATCTTTTCCTCTTCCGTTAGTGTTGTTATTTTGAGGGAACCTGAATGTCAAGGTCAAAATATATTAAGAGTCATTCTTAGATAGAACCCATGTAACCTACCTTAGGACACGGAGATGATGCCATCCATCCTTGGTTAAGGAAGTTAGACTCTGAGGATCCAGACTGAGTCATCTGCAACAGCTTTTCCCCACTATTACCCAAAGAATCCATATACTGTTGTATAGGGGTCCTCATATCAGTATCTGGCCAAGGGCAAGGACCATGGCAAGGCCACTTTGCTTCCACTCGAGGCTCGTCCAGAGGAAGGTCCTTAGTGACCGTAAATATCTCTGAATAATCAGCAATTCCATCTGTAATTTCCTCCCCCGAGGCAATATAGCCGGCGTAGCTCTGAGTGTCGACACAAGCAGCCTTTTGATTAGGAGGCATAGCAAAGAATCGTTTACTGGCAGTAAACGCTTTATCAAAAAGACCCTGCTGCTTAGGACTCATTGAAACCTGAAGGATACCATCTTCACGCCATGCGTCAATCATAGTCTTCCCCATTTGAACATCGCTAGGAGATCCGGTGACCTTGTCGGGCAAAGTGAATGTCTTGAGTTGTCCAACATGAGCCACATAATTTGGCGGCATTGTGCTGCCCAAGTCGCTCGGTGCTGCAGTAGTCGCCAGACTTTTCGTCTGCTGGTGGGCAAGAAGTATTGGGTGGGCATGGCGAGTAGACTTGTGACAGATAGCTGGTAGACGTAGTGCAACAGAGACACTCCGACGTGAGAGCATTTTGTCCTTCTTTGTCTTTCGAAACTTTTGAATGAGCCTTTACCTCCAGTCGGTGTTCTATCAACTTACTGAATAGCTATATGTGAGAAAAAGAACTGGTATGTTTCTCTCAACATTTTGCAGAATAGCTCTCTATTTATGGCTCGTTGACGGATAATGATTGGGGGTAGTACGTATGGTGTTTACGACTACCTGAGACAACAAATGAGGCGTTTTGCTCATCAGGTCACCAGGCAATCAGTTAGTGGTAATCACTAGTAACATATAGAGTTTATTAGATATATCAATTTCACGTAGTACCTTTGATATATCTAATAACCTCTATATGTTACTAGTGATTACCACCAACTGATTACCTAGTGACCTGACGAACGTCATTCTAAGAAATGAGGCTGCATGAAAATTCCTCATACCCCTTGGCTTGCGGGGGACTGTTAGTAAAATCAATCCCCTCTAAGCTGGCTGCATGATCCCTCTGGGCTTGCTACATGGGAGCCTTTCGATTGACCGGTCTGATTTCGACAGTCAAAGCTAGGATGATACCCTGAACACATCCGAGCCACCCTTCGTGTTTATAGAGCTCACCTTCCTCATGTAGTAACTCTATGACAGGCTGAACACACCCTTCGTGTTCATAGAGCCCACCTTCCTTATGCAGTAATTCTCCAAAATGGAATCATTTACATAGCTCTATTTCTTATAGGATGTCGACATTGATGATCAAAAGCTTGTGACCCCTTGTATTTCGAGATGGAAAAATATTATGAAACTTGAAAAAATATTGCCCACACTTTGTACCTTCTCAGTTATATGGAGGCTATATGAAGCTCAAACTAGTGAATGAAGGTACAGGAGGCATCTTTGGGCTTCTTAATGAAGCCCTGTGCCTCCATCACCTATTATCATGTAATAGCTACTGTATTGCACAGATCCGATGGTAGCCACTGCTGGGCATAATTATTTGGAAGGCCCAACATGTCCTTATCCATCGTTTGTATGAATTATTTGCCACCTTTCTTACAGTATCCTTTCTTACAGTATATACCCAGGTATTTATGCTAAGGAGGCCCTACCGTGGGGATGGTTACACGATGGCCAAATCGGGATCAAGGTGCATGACGGACCATCGCCAAGCTATTTATTTCGTTTAGTCAGCCAGATTGTGAAGCATGCTTACGCAGTGACGACATCTGGACCCTGGAATTTATGCCAAAATTATGTCACCGACGCCTCAATGACATCTAAATATCTCCGAAGTCAAATTGACTTTTTGCCCCCACAAAAGACGGGCAGCATTGCTTGATATGGAACTTATTCAATAGTCGCTTAGCTGCGAATAACCGGCAGATTTACAATTAGCTTTGGAGAGGAAGTTAAGAGGATTATCGGAACTGAGGCAGCTTGAAACAGTTACTGATTTCTCGCAGGATTCTACTTGAGGAGTTATTCCCATTCTCTTGTGATTAAGCTGGCTATTTAAGCTTGGAATTAGAGAAGAATCTTGAAACTTCTAGTATTAAGACTTGGAAATTAAACAGAGATTTTGCTGGTTCTGACTTTGAGATGAAGGTAGTATAACCCAACCATAGCATCAACAGAGCAGCCAATGAAAATCAAAAACTTGAACTCCCTTACTTACTAGAGATTTACACCTACTAATCTCCCTTACGATTCGAGTTCTCTTACCTCTAGGCGATCCCGCATGACTAGGGGGATGGTAAGGCACTGATATCCCGCGAAAGATGATCCTATTCGGGGCGGAATGTCGCATATTTTGATCGATGATCTGGTCCTTAATAACCGGAATTGTAATGACATGCAGATGTACATCATGCACGGAGTACCGCGGCACTTGAGAGTCCAAGCATGATGACCCATACATTATGGTCACCACCATTATTCATCATGACCCTCCTTGAAGATGCTTGCGCTCTTATATGACAACAAGTCCGCTGTATGGCCTTTATCTGTAACTAGGACTATGGCTATCTTACTTGAGACGATATCAGAGACACTGTGTTTCATATATATTATAAATAGCTGGTCTTTTCATAAAATGTTCTGATGCGGAACTCGGCCATTGCAGCTGTTCCGAAGAATATAGTCATTTCGAGAGAAAAACAAAATAAAAGAGTATCATGATCGTCATTTAGAAGCATCATGGATGGGTGATCTATCCTCAAAATGGACACATGTGGATGCCATAATCCGCCTGCCTGGCCGGGGCCTGGCCCGGACATTGTGATGACTCAGCAAGTGTGCATTACCTTACGCATAAAACTTGTGACAGTGGGCGTGCAGCTTACGGCCAGCTCAGCAAGATATACATTGTAAATCTTGATCTTGATTGATCAGATTGGCTGGAATCTAAAGATGCACATGTACATGTACATCATAACTTTACTAATCTCCTTAAAATTAAATATAGAACCCTTACTCCGTACTTGTTGTAATCATCGCGAGGAACAGACGAGTGGGTCAAGTCTAAATTAGACTCTCGTGACTGGGAGACCTCCTTTCCCCGGACATGATTCAACGTGGCCATTAACATCTACATTCTTTACTGATCGGTACTTTTCCTTTTCTGTCTGCCTGGCGCCTGTCCTTTTTGCGACATGGATCTGTAAGCGCCCGTCTTATCAACCTGTTTTGCGTCACCACTCGCCCACCTTCTCCGCTCACCTGTCATCGCGGCATGATCCCGCAACATGGAATCAATCGTGTATGAGAACTCGCCTCTGGCCGAATATTTGGAAGGTTTGCTATGCTCGAGGTACCCGGGGAATTTAAGCTCACTGACACCCGTGCCAGGGGAGGGTGGAAACGAAGAGAGCTGGCCCGTGGAGGAGAACCAAAGCGACGATGAACATACCCGTTCCTCCAACTTTGCCCCTCGAGGGGCTTCCAAATTCCAGAATCGCGTTCGAAACAAGCTACCGAAGCCTCTAAATTTACGAGGGACACCACAGGGGGAACTGATTGGGAAACTATATGACGCTTGCTCGGTATGACCTATGACCCCTCGTCTGCGATAGGATAGCACGGGATCATACTAACACTTCCTTCTTGCCTAGTCCGCCCTGAATGTCCGATTGGCACGAAGCGACAACAAACGATTTTTAGAACAATTTGGCTACGTTATTGTCGCATCGCAACTGTTGAATGAACACACAGCTCCTTCCTACATATCCGCTGCAGATGTCCTATCTGCAAAACAACCCTCAGCTCTCCCGCCCCTATCTACAACTTTTGGAATTCAAGGCGCCTTTGTCACAGCTGCCACATCCTTTTCTATCGCTTGGTTATTACATTGGAGCCGTTCAAGGACTGGGTCAGGACTCAGTCTCAGGAAAGTTGGAGTGCTCCTGATACTTGTGCCCGCTATCAGTGTCTTGTTCTATGCTTTCGCAAAACGACAATGGTTGAAATATCTCCGGCACCAGGCCGTTGAGGCAGCCGGCGCTTTCATTGGAAACGCCCAGGGATTCGATTCCGCCGCGTCGGCTTCTGTGGTCTTCATTCAGGAGGTTGAACTTGTCTCGAGGGGTTATCGAATGTAAAAACACTACGTTTTGTACCAGATGATAACGGGGCTAACAAACCATCACAGAAGCACTCCTCTACCACCCATCAGTCGGCTGGAGGATCTAGTACAAACACGACGATGCTTGAGATTACGCAGAGCGGTCTCAGAATGCTTCTACTCCATGCTCGAGCGGTATATTCAATCTCAGAACATCTTGCGCCCACTTACCGATGAGGGTGATCTTGCAAAATATTACGACATTTATGACATTGGACTGGAAGAACTCGAAGCGGTTGAGGCGTCGCTGTCGCAGCGAGCCAATGAAGACCAGTACTCATTGCGCGCTCTGAGGGATCTATTTGGAAAACTGTACAGTGTGAGAAAAAGCGTGCTGTGCTGCTTGCTCGCCCTCAGCGCCGATGGTGGTGGCTCCGATATTACTCGGTGGAGTTCTGCTGTCGAGGAAATGCGTGAGCTCGCTGGAGTGACCGGCAGCAGCATGCTGAAAATGACAGCAATTTTAAATGAAGAGGACCGTGAGTGATAATCCCTGTTTTATGACACAAAGACGACGGCTAATATTCGCAGGTGATACCATTCCTCCATCCCCGTTACCTTCCGCCTCGCCAAGCAAGGACCACCTGCGTGCTCAATTTCGACGGCTCAACTCTTTGTCACAAGGGGTCCGTGCCTTGCATGCTAAAATGCACATTGCCAGCGAGGAGTCACATGCCAATCTAGAACGCGCAGACCCTGATGAGTTTGAAGCTAACCTCCTTACACAATATGACTCTATTGGCAGCGATCTTAGGGCTCTTCTCCAAGAGTGGGAAGCTGGTAAAGCCGCGTTGGTGAACCAACACGATCGCCTTAGTGCCGGGGATCGCTCGCGACCGCCAAGTACTTTCTTGTTACCCATGTCCCCCACCCCCAGCCTGGGAGGATCTACGGCAGTTGAGGGCAGCCCAACGGATGCATTGAAAGCCTTAACTGGCGAGGGCCGGCCGGATTTGACCCACACCTATGATGATGAGGAAATTTTCGAAGCTGTTGTACTCCCAGCGTCAAGAAACAAGAGAATGTCTTTGACAAGAGACGAGCGTCTTGCACGTGTACGAGAAGACCGTGCCAGACAGGCTATTGCCAGAGAAAAGTTAGATGCCAGCAATAATATGCTCAAGGAACTGGAAATGGTCATCAAGCAGCGACCAGGAAACAACTCTGCAAAACGAGTTACCAGCATCTAAGGCAAGGCTTGGATTTCTGCCTGATGCTTGATGCATTCCACAGAATCCCTTTTTTTCGTCTGTGCCATTCGGCACAGGTTTGACTTTAACCAGCGCTAGCAGCTGTGAAGTCACAAATTGATACCCACATGTACGTATAGACGGGGCTCGGCGACAGCGGTGTTTTATTCGAGGACTATTACTTCTTGCTCTTTGACTCTTTTTGACTCTTGCTCTTTGCTTCTTGCTACTTTGCTTACTACTCATTTCTTTTGTGCCATTATTATCTAATTCGTCTGTCTTTATATGGTCTTGGATGGCGGTTTTTTCGGCATTCGTCTCCGTTGAGTGTGGGGATTAACGTCAATTTTTTGTTTCCAATTTGTACATTAAAGCTGGCTCTTCTACAAATGAATTCTTCTTCCAATATTCATACTAATCGCAATTTTTGACCATTATATCAGCAAACCCTAGATGTATCTGAAGGAGGCCTTGTTGCCTTGGCGCCTGAGGTATCGAGCTTAACCTGAAAGGGACATATCGCCAAACGCGACCGCGTCTTCCCCACCCTCCAACGCGATCCTTATATTAGCCTGCTGCCTCTTTCATCTTTCTTCAAATACATACCCAATTCACTATCCTCATCTCCCTACCACTTTCTTCCCTTCAAACAAGACACACCCTCTCCTCCTCTTTCCTTACGATCCATTTTACCACCCTAACACACACAAAACCACCAAGAGTAAGTCGGCCAACCCCAAATCGAAAAGATAGTTGTGTGCGAAGAACCGATCAATTAACCGACTCTCTAGTGTTGGAAGCGCGATTGGAACAGGCCAGCCTTCTGAAGCGCGTATGTGATCTATACCACTCAACCAACTCATTAATCGACAAATTACTAACACTGTTATGTGTAGGTCGTCGACGCCATCAAGGATCTTGTCCAGGACTGCAACTTCGATTGCAATGACTCAGGGATTGCCCTCCAGGCAATGGACAACTCGCACGTTGCCCTAGTTTCCATGCTTCTCCGTGCCGAGGGTTTCTCTCCCTACCGCTGCGACCGTAACATCGCCCTCGGCATCAACCTGCTCTCCCTGACCAAGGTCCTCCGCGCCGCCCAGAATGAAGACATCCTGACCCTCAAGGCTGAGGACTCTCCTGATGCCGTCAACCTGATGTTCGAGAGTGCAGAGACAGACCGACTGAGCGAGTATGACATCAAGCTCATGGATATTGACCAGGAGCACCTGGCCATCCCTGAGACTGAGTACGCCGCCACCGTGGAGATGCCTTCTTCTGAGTTCCAGCGCATTTGCAGAGATCTCAACGCGCTGTCTGAGTCTGGTAAGCAGCTTTCCTCCCGAGGCGATACTCAAGCCCGGCTGGCAGATACATATGAACCCTCGTGCTAACTTCTTTCGTAGTCGTGATTGAGGCCACCAAGGAGGGTGTCAAGTTCTCCTGCCAGGGTGATATCGGTAACGGATCCGTTACCATTCGCCAGCACACCAACGTCGACAAGCCCGATCAGAACGTCGTCATCAACCTCTCCGAACCTGTCGCCCTGACCTTCTCTCTCAAGTACCTCGTCAACTTCTGCAAGGCCTCCAACCTGTCCTCATCTGTCGTGCTGCACCTCTCCCAGGAAGTGCCGCTGCTTGTTGAGTACGGTCTGGGAAGTGGCCACCTGCGGTTCTACCTCGCTCCTAAGGTAAGTTTTCCTCAGTTCTCAAATCAACATTGGAATCCGAGCTAACGAGGGTTCAAACACAGATCGGTGACGAAGAGTAAACGAATCATCCGGGATATGGGCAATGCTAAAAATGAAGCTCGATGATAATGGAGAGAATATGGAAAATGTTCTCTCACTACATCCCTAACAACAAGGGTTTTAAACAAAACAAGATATTCACGATAATTTACACATTCAGCGGTCGAGGTTTCGACCTCGCAAATTTTTTTCCTAACATGCATCCTTCACCTAAAATTCAAAGATTTGCAACATCACTACTCGTATAAGATAAGTCTCAGGATATTTCACAGGCCATTCAGCTAGCAGAAAGATATGTTTCATAAGTTCATATATTTTATTATGTTCACCATTCTGAATTAGCCCCACAAACCCAACCCCAGCGACCGAAACCCAACGAGCCCGCAGGCAAAAGGACCCTAAGGAACCTCGCAACGAAGGTCCACAACCCCACTAATCAGCAAGGTCGCCAAAAAAAAAACTCTTCCCAGACACCCCCCAAAAAAAACAGGGGAGGAAGTAATAAACTAACCTGAAAAAAAAGAGTGAAGCGCCATCCCCACCAGAATGATCGGAATCGAATGATACCATCCGCCCCTCCGAAGAGAGAAACAGAGCAAGGTATGCTGCGTATTGCACTAAAGTGTCATCACACACAATCTCCGCACCGACTCTCCCAAGGGCTTCGAGGACAAGTCCCCGTCGCCCGATGTTTCTGATGTCAAGTGCAAGTGTGGGTAAGAATGATCTAGAGATCACACCAGGCCCTCACGGGCAGGACCGACGCCGACGCGCGAGAACGAACGACGGCGCGGGTTGGGGTTTTGAAGATTCCTCCGAATTTCTCATTTGCAAAGGGTCTCGCGGCTCTGAGCGGGACCCAGAGTCGCGAGGACGGGCTGTAAGGCTCGCCGTGTGTAGCAAAGAAACGCAGCATTGGTGGGGATGGCGCTTGAGGAAGGGAAATTTGGCGTGGAGGTGGGTTTGCGGGTTTTATATTGCTGTCACGTGGGATGACTCATCTACGCGCTTGGCCTGTTTGGGAAGGTATAGGGCAGGCAGTGTGGGAATTGGGTTGGCTGTGCTACGAAAGCTGGATGTGCTGCTTTATTTCTGTGTCGAATTGGTTCCAACCTTGGAAGACTTTTCTTTTGCATGCCCTAAGCTGATTTTCGGCAATTCATAGCTGAATCTTGCTTATACGCTCGGTTTAGGCCTCCCGTCTCATACATAGCTCGCGTATCCAGATGCATACAGCGCCGGCCGGTGAAAGCGTAGTCTGGTATTTTTCATCAAATAATTGTCAGATAGGGAGATGGTGAAACCCCTTTATGTGAAAATATCTAATCGTAATCATTTGATATCATGGGAACTGTGCTTGGATATATATCTGCAAATGCACGTCATGATTGAGCCAAGTCCTTGTACATGATACTAAATCTCCTCAAAAGCTCGAACAATATACGTCTTCCCTTGAACTTCTACCTTCTCCCCAGATATTCTCCAAGATCCCTTTCCCTCTCCATCAAACCCGACTACCATCGAAGGCAAAGAGCCCGCAGCTTCGCCAACCAAATACTTCTCCTTCCACCCCGATCCCGATTCCCATTCTTCCCTTCTGGCACTGACTTCAGCGCCGGACTTCTTAACAATCAGCTCACCAGATGGAGTCTTCTGTCGCATATGAGTCTGTGTCTGGCTCAGTGCCAAATATGTTCCCCAGATGCGACCGATAAAAGTCTTCGTAACTGTCACCTCTCCTTCTTCACTGCCAAGATCTCCATCATCCGATTCCAGCACCCACGAAAGACCTTTCTGAGGCCCCTCGGGGCCCTCTCTAAATGGCAACTCCCGCCATACCTCCTCATACTCCTTGTCAGGTGCACCAGGAAGATCATGACGGGGCATAGACCCCATCTCTAGAGCATCTCCGTTCGGCAAGGGGACGAAAGTCCCACAGTCAATAGCCTCAAAGGCATTATGAGAGTCAAGCTCATGGGAGAAGGTCACCCGCACTATTGAGTTGGTTAAAGGGTCGTTCGTATTCGTTTCACTGAATGCAATGCATCTTAGTAGTAGAATATATAGGTAACTTACAAGGCTCCTGACTCTCCACGATCCTTTGCCCGGCAATCGCCCAGTCTATTTTGCCTGTTGCCGTTTCGATCCGCAGGTCAACGTACCAATCCTTTACGGACATCACGATTGTATCTGTTGTTTCCTCGGCGGGCGTTGTAAGCCATCGGAATGAGATTCGCTTGGAGAAGCGACAGTTTGATTGGTCGGGTTTGATGGTCATATTGTTGGATTTTGGTGTAGTGGAATTTCGGTGCATGGAGGTGGTCGGATATGGGAGCGTGGGTGTGCTTGTAAGATTCAACTAGGGAGCCAGAGCTAGTACCTTGGGGAACTAGATTTAATGAGATTGTGCTATACGAGATATGTGACAGAGCCAGATTAGGAATGTTGAAGAGAAAGATTGTCCTATCAAAGTAGTTATCTGAAGGACATGGTAGGGGCCAGCTCCACTGCCTGAGCATTTCCCCGCTAACATTTAACTCCCCGCGTCTCTCGCATCCCCCCCTTACCCTCTTCTCTACAGGCTTATCGGGCTATGTTAGTCAGGAAAGATCCTAATTAGAAGAAAATATAAACAGCATCTTGCCGCATTATTAGCAAATCAAACAGCTCGCCTCATTCAGCGGTGCTTAACTTCGCCATACACCTCATCTGGAACCATTGGAATGGACCTGTCCTTCCGTAGACTATGCTCAGCTTGCATAAATCCACCCACGCTCTTCATGCCTACGACGAAAAGCCAAGTTCTGTGCATCAACTTCGAAAACTTCCCACCCGTCATCCACAAGCTTGACATGTTCCCGCGCGAGCGAGATAAATGGCACCCACAGCCAGGGCATTGGGTTTGTGGGTGCGATTGGCTATTAAATTGGGAATTATGGTTTAAGTCTGATGGGCTATCACGTTCAATTGGGAATTTGTAGCTTTCTTCGATAGATAAAGTTTAGGGCATTCAATATCACTCTATAACCTCAAAGTCTAGCTTACAAATCTGTCCCTTAGGCCTTGAAGAGATGATCTGATCTTCCAGCTTCATCGAAGCAGTCATATCCAAAGCCACCATCGTCCGATAACGAGAATACACTTCCCGAAGCAGCATCTTCATCTCAACAAGCGCAAGACTAAAAATTATCAGCAATCAGTACCAGTAAACCAGAGAACAAAGAAAGAAACAACTCACTTTTTCCCTGTACACCCTCTCCCACCCGTAGCAAAGGCAAAGAGAAGTCTATTCCGCTCAGCAGCCCCCTCCTCAACAAGCCACCGATCCGGATTGAAACGATCAGGCTCAGGGAAGACATTGTCATTTATCCGATGCACCGAATAGGGCTGACAGCTAACAATAGTATGCCCTGGAACGATAAACCCATCGATCTCCCTTCCGCCAGTCGGTACATAGCGAGGCAGCGACATCGGAATAGGCGGCGCACAGCGCAGCCCCTCTTTCACGACAGCGTCGAGATACACATAGCTATCTAAGGGTGTATCGGCTGGCGCAACGGTAAGCTCTTTGTAAAGTTTGTGCTGGAAACAGTGGTTCTGAAGCTGCGAGAGCTTCCACATTAAGAAACACAAACCATCGCCCGTTGTGTCGATACCGGCGGCCATGTGGTCTTTGCATTCAGCCGCGGCTTGCATTAGTTCTAGGTTTGATTCTTTGCGCTTGAGCTTTTCCATTAGGGAATGGCTGTCGAGCCCGGTTTGGCTGGCCATGTCTATCACGTATTGGTTTGCTTTTGGGGCGCTGCGGGCATGGAGGAACTTGGGGAAATAAGGTGCTAATGAGGGGAGGTAGTACTCCAGGAGGTTTTCTGGGGTTCTTTTAGTATTCAGCTCTGTAGTATAGAAAATGAAACGGTGCGTACTTTGGAGACTTTGGTGGTAGGTCAGTTCGTGCATGATTTCGAAGTCTGCGGCTACGTTGAGAGATCTGAGACCGCCGGGGCTGAACATGAAATGAGTAACACAGTCCAGGGCGTAGCAGTGAAGCAAAGACTGAGTGAATTAGCGTTTCTTATGTTGGATGATATAATGCTTTTGACAACTCACGTAAACATCCACACTCTTTTGACCAGCCTCGACGCACTTAGATACAAACGTCATGGCCCGTTCGTGGATAACAGCCATGGGCTTCTCTTTCATGATATTCGTCATGGCGTATCTGTCGGCAAAGATGCGTTTTCTTTTGCTATGCTAGCGGATATCAGCACTGGGGTACTTTATTTCTATGGGTAGTATGTACCTCATCTTTCAATAATGTAGAAAACATTGTCCTAAGTTCTGTATTAGTGTCTGCCAACCGGTTACCTGGTGCAAAGGCTTACTTGATCTTGAACTGCCTAAAAAGATCATAGTACTCGGTCTTGTCATACCCACTACCCCCCGAAGCATAGATTTCTTTAATCGCATCCAGACTGGTGAACGATACTTCATTGGGGCCCAGCCGAACGACAGGACCATATATCTTGTGCAGGCGGTGGACTGATTCTCGTCGATTTGCAGTAAACTCCTGATACTTAACCCATAAACTTGTAAATCGAGTATACCATGGGCCCGGGATCGTAGATAAAGGCGAGAGTAATCCACGGACGACAATATATCCACAAAGGAAGATAGCCCCAGCCCATAGAGACAGCATATTGTCGTCCTATCAGAGAGCGTATGAATGATGAAAGGTTTCTGTTGAAGAATGGCGAGAAATCCCACACTTATTTATACCATAGATCTGATTGAAGGATCTAGAATTACCATTAGATAATAGACCTAAAGTCGGGAGATTTGATAGTCTATGCTCAAACGGTTAGGATTTGCCGATATCATCACTATCGGAGTGCGGGGAAGGGTGACCAGCAGACTGGTCTTGGGTTGCGATAAGATTTGAGGGTTTAAACGGGTTTAAACCAAAAAGGGAAATATGAAGAGATGATAGGGTTTCTGACAAAATGACTGTTCCTTATGGACATCAATCTACTTGGTACTCAGGTTTGTCCCAATCCTGCGTGGCGTTCATCTCTGAAGACATATGGAAAGGGGGAGATAAAGACTGTTTCTACAACATACCGGGTAAATAGGGAATTACGTGTAGGATATCTGTAACTCCATCGGAAGATTTGTCCACTGCACAGCTTGCCATGTACCTAAACAAGCTCTCGGACACAAATTTCGCGGCCGCAGGCGAAGCCACGATCAAAGCCACAACGCAGTCGGGACATATTTCGCGTCGATCATTAACAGCTGCATAAATAATAAAATCATCAATCGACAGCGCGTTGGGTTGCAACGATAGCCTAGCAGTGGACTAAGGGAGAAGCTACAACCTCACATATTATGCTTGGGTATATAAGCTAGCCATGAGCTGGCTTTTCTATAGTCGATAGCTTCTTCAGTATAGTATCAAGATAGCGGTGATCTTATGAACACATTACAAACAGGCTGATGTGGCTCATTAGTCGCCTAGCCGTCCGAACCAGGTCTTAGCGCGCCACATCTATTAGGAAGTTGATGGGCTAAGCTTATGGGGCTTTTGTTTTGATCGGATCCGGCGCTGGATACCCGATCAATTGCCTCTTGAGCTCTTTATGATTGGGCTAGCTAGTTTTGTCTGGATGCCGTCAGTACCCAGGCCTGAAACACTTGGATCCATGGATGTCATCTTCAATTGTGGAGCATGTATTCGAGATAATCATGTTCTAGACTAGGATTATAGATGTGGGTCGCTATAGATGGTTCGATTGGGGATGTGTGGACGTTGACCAACGTATGTTCATCAGACTTTACACGAATCCTACAAACCTTCCGGTCCCCGAATTCAAGACCAAAATAAAGCATCCGAAAGAAAATAAGATCAAAGAAGGATGATGTAATTATATTTCAGTACCGAGGTACCGCTGTAAACACTGCATGAACCAAGGATGACATGGTCAGAGGCCATGGCCCAGACAACCTTTAAACAGCCTCAGCCACTTTAAGACTGTCTCAGCCACATTGGTAAGGTCGCATTCCGGCTGCCCATATGGTATTACAGCATGTTCCACAGCCTTACCTCCACATTAATTTCTGGGGATAGGACTCACTGTGGCTTGTACTAATCGACAGGCCAGTGTAATAAGTTGAGTTGTGAGATCCCGAGATCAGGGTATGGATTTACCCAACCCACTACTAACACGATTAAGTAAGACATATGGGACGGGCGGCCGGCGGGCGCCCGTCCAGGCGTGGACGCCTACTTTGGAAGGCTTTTGAGCAGTTCAAGAACATACAACATAGGTGTTCTCTCTTCACTAATCAATTAGACCAACCAGAAGAGTATACACGTAAGCCACACAAAAAACAAAAGAAGAAAGGTAAAAAAACAAAAAAACAAAAACAAAAGAAAAAAAAAAAAAACAAAAAGAGGTCTGGACTCGACTAAGTTTGGTACCTGTCGCATGTCTATGGGGTCTACTCCACTGGCTTCGAATCAGGAGAAAAAAGGCAGAAGTAGTGTGGCTTCGCCTGGGTCGCTGGAGAAACTGCTTTTCAGGGACTATACGGTACGTCTAGAATCTTTGTAGTAAGCAAAGGTCCCAATTTGTACCTTTGGTACTGTTACGGAGTATGTACTCCATATTGTATGTACATCGTAGGAGCCTACATACATGCGTAATATGTGTGACCCGCCCCATGGTATGTGGACAACTCTGGTTGAACCCCAGATGTGCCCCTACTTTCTCTCCCGTCTCGAATCCTCGGCCTTTTTCTCCTTCTTCAACCTTTCTTTTCTGTCACTCGTTCCTTCTTTCCTCCCTTTTTCTTTTTCGAGGGTTGCATTGACAGGACTGTACGGTCGCTGCCATAACACATTCCCTCTACCCCCGCCTGATAATTCGGAACACCGCGGGATAACCAAAAAAAAAAAAAAACAACAAACTACCGAATAAAAGAGAAAATCATCATCTATCGTTAATTCGACTCAACTGGTTCGAGCAGTTTGCCTGATGGTCAAATGCCCCTGTTGAGGCTTCCCTGCATCTAATCACGTCTCCTGGCGAATCCCGGCTTAGGCCAACTAAATTGCCAAGCCACAGAAGCACACCAGCCTCCGGGTGTTTTGATCTGCCCTTTCCCCCCGTGACGGGCCTATTTCCCACCGGTCTTATAAAGCGAAAACCACCGTCAGGTGGTCACACCGTCACCGTGTCTTTCCCTCACCCTTCCGCCGACTTGAGCTCCACCACGGAGCCTCTCGGCAAGATTCCTTCACACGGGTCGCGCGCCTCTCTCTTGGGAGGTTCTTTCGATCCGGCCTTTCGACGAGGTCCAGGAGGGTTCCGCGCACGAGAGGGGTACGCCAACGTCACTACTTCGACCAATAACTCCAGGATGTGCTATCTCCCAAATACACATTGGACGTGGTCCTTCGCGATCGTCACACTTGTCCAAACAGTTGTAACACTCAGCCTTGAAAGGTATGAAACTCCGCCGAAGTGTACATTGGAAATCAACATTAACCTCGCGGTTTTTCTAGTTACATCTTCGCAAATTTTCAAATTCAAGAAATCCCCAACAACAGCCCCGCTTCGAAAACTATCCCTACTTTCCTCGCCCTCTATGGCTTCGGTTTCCTTTACGAACTTGTGCTGGTATATGATGCTCTGCGCATGAAGAATACGATTCAGGTCATCGGACTGTGTATCTGCAATGTTGGCCTTCTGATTTACGGCGCTGTTCAGGTGAAACAAATTCGAGATGCGGTCTCTACCTTGGCCTTGATGAATATGATCAGTCCGATCGTCTGGGCTCAGTCCGAGCCGTTCCTAATCATCATTCCATGTATTGTGGCATTGGGAACATTATTGATAACTTTTGTCGCCTATAAGCTCTACGACGAGTTTGCATGGACAATCTACAAGCATATCAGTGCTGATCTGCGAATGAAGCGTCGCTACCTCACCTACCAGGTTTGTATTTCGTTCGACCTCCCCATCAGCAATACGACTAACCGATCTTGAATCAGATCTATATCGCTCTCTTGAAATTCGATTTCTTCTTCTTCCTGGGCTTTACCGTTCAGTTTCTTGTCTTGGTCTCCTCGGCCAGCATGGACGCTGAATTCGCACTTACTGTGGCTGCCATTCCCGTGACCATCCTCATTCTGGTCTGTGGCGCCTGGTTTGTGCGACGAGAAACCATGGTTGGCATGATCATCATCATTGTAAGCCAACAATACTAGCAATGTTGATTTTCACTTCTAACGATCATATCAGCTCCTCTTATTCGCCGCGATGGCATATTTCTGCTTCAAGCTATTCCGGATGTACTCCCCGGCCACTTACTTCAAATACCTACCCGCTCGACCCTCGATGACCTTCTTCGCCGTCATCACCATCATTTTGATTGTGATCACTATCATCAACGCCTGCCTGTGCGTACACAACTTCAACCGCGGTTTGAAGCCCCACATCAACAAGAAGAAGAACAAGGAAGCAGAAAAGACAACTGAGCTCTCTTCGAACCTTACCCAAGTACCATCACGGATGATGATCGATTGATCATCCGGTGCGAAAAAGGGTGGTGTTTCTATAAGTAATTTCCCGGGGCGTTGAATTTTGGAGCGTCGTGTCTTTTTCTAATCTGTGAACTTTGTGTCTGTGTGGACACCTTGAAATTTAGCCTGATCTCTTCGTGCATTTTGCTTTCTTGCGTCTGGGCTCTCGGCTCAGTATGATACCTCATCTCCGTCGAATATGCTCTGCCCATCATCTCCCATTCTTTCTGGCTCTGAGCTGTCAAAAAATTCCTGTGATTTTACTTCCTTGGTTTCCTTTACATGTTCATATCCATACCCCATACCTCATACCCCCTGCACGAGTGCCCCGACGGCGTTATCTGGATGATTTGATTCCCGGAGGTGTTCTCCATGTCTTACGACAGCCATCAATGCTTTTTCCGATTAATGTGAGCTAGTCTTTCTCTTATTAATTCAATGGACTAGACACGTGGATGGTATCTTAGTAGTTGCTATATTAATAGAATTGCTTCCAGAACATCATACCTGTGTCATACTTTATAGAGATAATGGTATTGAAAGACGAGTGCTGCTATTCACTGCTATGTCTGTATGCCAAAAAATCGTAACGTATTCGTACTATTAATCATATTGAAGCCACTTATTCACTCGCTAAGAAAGGTCTCGTAGATGAGTTGTTGTGCCATTGCAGCAATGTGCGCCGAGTCATCCTGATTGGTGGATCTTCATGTATTGAGAATACTGGTAATTATTGCCCAATTCACCCCCAACTGCCGGGGTTTACAAGTCAAATACGGTATTACGCAAGAAACCGTGATCGTGGCCTCAACTCCGCAAACCTCCTTTCAGACCCTCTCAAGCTCCTTCTTTCCTTTCTTCTTGAACTGCAATTCCATCTTTCTTTTAATACCTTTTTTTTCTCCTTTATACTCTTTCACACCCAATTAATTACAATGGTAAGTCCATCTACCCCAGACCCGAATCCCATCAACCGTCCATCCGACGATCCAACCAGCTTTCCCCATCCACCACCAACGCAACAATCCATTGCGAGACCTCTAGCCAATCCCTCAATCCCACAACTGACACAATGCACCACCAGGCCTCCCCCCGCCCAGCATCTCCCCTCACCTCAGGTGCCGAGTCCGGCCCTGACTCAAAGTCCGGTGCCGCCGCAGCCACCGGCAGCGCTGTCGGCCGTCCCTCCTCTCCCTCGACCCCTGGCGGTCCTCGTGCTGCCATGCGCCGCCGTGCCACTGCTGACCACAAGGAGACCCTGCGTAATGCCCGTCCCAGCTCCACCCGCTCTGCCGGCGCCGGTGGCTCGTCCGGAACCATGCTCAAGCTGTACACCGATGAGAGCCCCGGTCTGCGCGTTGACCCCGTTGTTGTCCTGGTCCTGAGTCTGGGATTCATTTTCTCGGTTGTTGGTCTGCACGGTAAGGATTCACTACTGGAGTTCGCGTTGGATTCGTTGCTAATTGCATTCTTCTTTCTAGTCATTGCCAAGATCACCCGCAAGTTCTCCGCTTAAGCATTTGATCAGCTTCACCTGCGCAGTTGATATCCTGTGGGGATGTTCTGTACTATTCATCCATCCCGGGTGTTGACTGCGCGACCCCCGACCTCGAATCCTCCTCTCCTCCTACCGTCTCACTTACCACTCCTATACCCCGTGACCCTTGGGCCATTTCTCGTTGGTGGCGCTGGAACCAAATCAACTCTTCCGAACAACTGACATGATTCCGTTTCTGTTTCCATTTTCATTTTGATGTGTGTGGTGTTATCATTTGCGTTGAAAAAGAGAGTTACTCGTCGACCTATCTGCTGTATAGGTCATTCTGGATAGAACTAGCCTGTTTGTGTATCCGTGGTTGGCCTGTCTGTGTTGTGTCAGTTGGCTCGTTACCTGGCGATATCATGCGCTGGAATGTGCTGGCCGTGGCAGCTTGGTCAGAAACATGGTGGTGTTTGTTCTATCCAGACGCTTGTCTGTATAATATAAAGACTTGATTGAATCTGTTTCTGGCATTGATTTTGCTTTTCTAGTAGATTTGTAGAATATCAAACTTCTAGAGGCAACTTCATCACCCAAATCTGATTCATTTTCAGTGCGGCCACATCGGACTTGGTTTCCAAACGATGAAATGGACCCGTTTCATCTCTTGATTTTATACTGCCAGTATCACAGGTCTGCTAGCTAGGTCATCCCAGGTGGGTATTTTGTTTGTATCGTAGTAGGCATCCTGGGAAATTAATATCCCACAATAACTTGATGGCCATGGAAGTGTAGTGACGTGAATCGAAGCAAGAAAGTCATGGATACAAATGCTGGTGGGTGGAGATATATAATCCTTTATAGCCAAAAGGTATAAATAAACCTAAGAGAAGAAGACAGAAAGGGACTTTGATTCTGAGGAGCTTTGTGGTTTTATAGGAATAGTGAGCAAAGGAATGCGAAGGGGGTAGCGAGAGACTAAATACTCGTTGAGATACATAGATCTATACAACCCACAAAACTGTAGTCATTGTACAACTACCTAACCTCTATGGTGCCTTCCTATGATATACAATATAGTGTCCATCTGTCTAGGATACAGCAGCGAGTCGTAGACTCTAGTGGTGAAATGATTGTTGCATATGCAGCTGTTGAAAAGGAGACTGGCAAACGGAGACATCAAGTTGCATAGTGACTGCAAGAGTCGATTAGGGGCTCTGGATCGTGCCACAGCTCAGGCCATGGCCTGGCCCTTGCTTCACAGAGATTTAGGTCTGTTTGACAACCTTATCTCGTATATACGTTAGATCGATCTTGAATTGAGCTACAATCTTGAGTTGGAGTGGCCCCCCACTTTGCTCATATAGGGGTCTTTTTTTTGTGGATTAGGTTGAATGTATCTTGCACTATGGAGTAAACATATTATGCATAGCTTTTTGCTAGTTGTTCTTTTCGCAATTATAATCCGTCTAGTGGAAAGCGTTTCCTCGTGGATTGGCTTCGCACCTAGTAAAAAAACACATATCTCTGCGCGAATCTAATTTTTGAAATTGCACCATAACGCCTTGGGCTATAGCTTCCAATTTAATTGCAAGTTAAATCTAACTTCCGGCTCCATCTCCTAATACCAATTTTATATTGGTAAAAGGTATGGTGGCGCTAGGAAGTGCGTGGCCCCCTCTCTTAGGGGGTCGTGAAAATTCTGCACGTAACACTAACGAGCGCATTTTGGATGTAAATTACGACGTGCGCTAGTTGCTAAGCTATATCAGTAGTAATAACTCTGTTAAAGTCCCGAGGCTAGTCCTCGACTATCTAAAATCAATTTAGGAGCTCACTACCGACCTAATCAAGAACCCGATCGGCTAGGACTAGAAGTAGCAATTCGAATAGCTGCGCTAGGAGACTAGCTAGATTAAATAGGACATTCATACGGTGAGGATTACTTCTTCGATTAACCCTCCAAATAGGATCCGATCGTATATCGACGCTATCAAAAATGCACCGCCGCCGACGCACTTCCTTTCTAGTCATAGATCGGTATCAACTAACCCCGTAACGCCCTCCGATCTTATCTAGGACCGCTAGATTATTATCAAACTAGGTGATTCTAACGGTATCAAGCACTTCCG